>CM059197.1:55491489-55618989 GCA_030323885.1 Branchipolynoe longqiensis
ATTCACATGGAAACAATTATTTATATTAACACGTAGGGTCGCCTTAAGCGGGGGTGGAATAGCCCGACGTTAGTATGTATTTATGTGTAGTGGTCTGCACTGACCTCTCAGGCAAGTAACCACATAGACAGGTAGGCGTGGGGAGTGTGTTGATATCAGGGAGCCTAGGTGGTGTAATGGTTAGCACACTGGCCCGGAATGCAAAGAGATGTGGGTTCGAGTCCCGCTCTAGGCACAATATTTCCCATTTTCATCACCCCCATGACACTGGTTGCCGTGATCAGGATCCTGTACAAGCTTTGCGCTGTATGGTTGTTGAACCTACCATGTGTATGTATGTGTTAGTGCATTGCCTTTATGTATGTAATTGTAAGCATTACAAGACTTACAATTCCAGGGGACGAGTGTAGTGGTCTGCACTGACCTCTCAGGCAAGTAACCACATAGACAGGTAGGCGTGGGGAGTGTGTTGATATCAGGGAGCCTAGGTGGTGTAATGGTTAGCACACTGGCCCGGAATGCAAAGAGATGTGGGTTCGAGTCCCGCTCTAGGCACAGTATTTCCCATTTTCATCACCCCCATGACATATGTATGTATGTATGTATGTATGTAAATATGTCATTAACATCAAGAAGACGGAGGTGCTGTACCAACCCAACTCCATAAGAACCCGAGAGGAGGATATCATGGTTGATGGAAACAAGCTGAACTCTGTTCTGGAATTCACCTACCTCTGAAGCAATATATCAAGTGATGGACGCATTGATGCTGAAATACAGAGGAGGATGGCCAAGGCTAGAGCATCTTTCGGCCGACTACGCCAGAGACTCTAGAACAACCACCATGTGTCCATGCGGGTCAAAGGCAAGATCTACCTGCAATCGTGCTATCCACCCTACTATACGGAGCCAAGGCCTGGACAGTGTACAGACGACAGGTGAAAAAGCTGCATGCCTTCATGATGTGACATCTGCATTCAATCATGAGGCTAACCTGGAAGGACAAAGTGACAAATCAGGAAATACTCGAATGGACGGGGCTGCCCTCTATGGAAGATCTTCTGATCAAAAAGAATCTCCGGTGGACTGGACACCCCATGAGGATGTCATCAGGCAGACTACCAAAGCAGATCCTCTACTCTCAACTGTCTTCTGGTTACAGAAAGAGGGCACCCTCATCTCCGGTTCAAGGATACTATCAAGAGAAACCTGAAGCTGAGAGACATTAAGACCGACTCATGGACATCACTCTCACAGCAGAGAGCTAAATGGAGAGCGGCAGTCAAGTAATGAAAGCAGTCTTTGTCGCATGGTGACCGACAGCATGATAATAATAAAGTTATACACAGCAGTGGAAATCCAAAGTGGCAGGTGGGGGGGGGACATGGGGAATCGAAGCACCAACCTTCAGATTAGGAGTCCGACCTAGAAAAAAGTGAGGCACTCTAACCACTCTGCCACAGAGAATACCATATGTATATAATGTATGTATGTATGTATGTATGTATGTATGTATGTATGTATGTATGTATTTGTATGTATGTATGTGTATGTATGTATGTATGTATGTATGTATGTATGTATGTATGTATGTATGTATGTATGTATGTATGTATGTATGTATGTATGTATGTATGTATGTATGTATGTATGTATTGCAAATGTAGTTAACTCTAACTCAACCAATGGCAATACATTTCTACACCCATGATATACGACTCCATGGACAAATAAAGCCAGCATCTCTACTACCACCTGCGCCTGACTTCTTTTAAACAACAACAAAAACCCACCCGTCCTGATATGACCTTAGATGTTGGTAGGACGTAAAACAACTACAAACAAACAAAAAAACAAAAGCCCATAAACATGAAATAATCCATCTGCCTACCTTGGTTTTTGATTGATTGATTGGTGGCGTAAAGCAACCACCAATTAATCAATCATTCAAACCCCTTGCATAACACAACAAAAAGAACAAATAAGCACTGTTCGAATACGAGAAGAAATATAAAGAAATTTCTAACAAGTCCAAAATAAATTACTGGCAATAGTTTTGACCCACATCACAGAGGGTGCCGGCAACAACCTTTTTTCTTTAGCCAATTTTCTTATGTGGACTGTTTCAGTATGACCATTTTCATACAAACTGCCCTAACATTGGTGTCAATTGTAGGTCCCTCATATGTTTATTGATTTTTCAACTTTTTTTTGTATGACACAATCACAATGTTGCTTAACTATAATCAATAAAATCTTGTTTGAATTTGTTGTGTGTTAAAATGATGTCACAGGTGTTGTGTTAAAATGATGGCACAGGTGTGTGCTAAAATGCTATGGATGGACGTTACACAGCTAATTTGAACTACTTTCTCAATTTACACCAAAGGCGAATTTTCGCGAAAAAGCGGATCTTTTCCCATAGATTTAGCACTGCCAGGGAATTGCAGAAAAATGACGAAGTCAGGTTTCACATATCCCTGTTATACCTATATTATCGCCCATACCTAGGTCGTCCTTGTTTGGGGTTTTATGTTCTAGCTACATCTAAGGTTATATAAGAACGGGATTCAAACTACCCAACTGTTGTCATATACATCCAGATTCCTTGGAATTTTGTTTAGCGTTAATAGGTGAATATAAAAAATCGCGGAAATCCGCGAAACCGCGGAGATCTTTCATCCATGTAATCACAGAAGAAAGCGTCAGTGGTTAGTGTAAATGAGTTGTTGTTGACGACGCTGTTGCACATTGTCCTCTCAAACAGTGCACCCCTAATCAGTGTTGGCGGAACGTGGCTTTTAGTGTGTTAGATGTGCCCGAGATTAACGGACAGCCATCGATTCGTTCTACAGTCAACTCCTGGTTCCAGTGTCCAAGTTGTTCGAGTCGACATCTGACATTTAGATTAAGACTCGATCAATTCAGGCGACTCAAGAGCCAACTTCCTTTCGAGGGGGTGTAATGACATCACAAGACAACTTTCGGTTGCCATATTGGATTACATACAGAAGGCTTGCAACTGCCTACACTGTGCTTATTTACTGATTTGTTCGTTTATTTGTCACTATTTTGAGCAGTTTGGCCTCAGAAGTTGTTACTAAAGTGCTGTAAGTAAATACATTGGATGTAAACTGCCCAGAACCTCCCAGAACACAAGAAATCTCTGTTTTACTACATCTGTATGCATTCACAGCATGGCTAGGGAGGGTGCTCGCAATCCAAGATGGCTGACCGCTGACTGCTGAGTGGTGACGTCACATGCACTCCCTCTATACCGGACGTGGTGGTTGAATCGGTAGAGCATAGGCCTCGCGTGTGGAAGGAAAAGATAACTTGCGGAGTACCCCAAGGGTCAGTCCTGGGGCCACTTCTCTTCCTCATATATATTAACGATCTAAACAACTGGCTAGAAATTGAAAACATCCAACTATATGCAGATGACACCGTGGTATATGCTGCAGGCAAAACAACCGAAGAAATAGAAATGAAACTGAATCTAACACTAACAAAACTAATCGAGTGGTGCCAACTAAATAGGATAACCATAAACAACAGCAAGTCAAAAACAGTACTATTTGGTACCAGGCTAACAAGTAATGAGAAAATAAAGTGTCTTCTGGGAAACACCGAACTAGAACAAGTAGACAACTACCGATATCTGGGAGTGGATCTAGACAGACACCTAAATTATGACCTCTGCATAACAAATACTATCAAAAAAGTAAACCATAAAATATGGCTACTGGCTAAACTGAGATACTACATGACTGAAAGCATGGCAATTAAAATATATAAAGGCATGATCCTCCCCTACTTTGACTATGGCGATGTAGTATACATGGGAGGAAATACAAAACTATTAAACAAACTACAGGTGCTACAAAATAGAGCCCTCAAAGTATGCCTTCAGGTGAACAAAAGATATCCCACAATCGAATTACACAAAAAATGCAATGCAACACTACTAACAAGTAGAAGGGAAACGCACCTCAAAATACTGGCACACCATTACACCACAAAACCAGGCTACACAGCAACCCCCCGTAGGGACACCAGGCAAATGGCAGCCCCAGTGCTACTGACAGCAATAAGTAACACCAAAATTTATGAGAGAAGTGTGTTTGCCATGGCGGGACATGCCTGGAATAATCAACCCACACAACAACGGGCAATCAAAAGCATGGACCACTATAAAAGGTCCTTAAAGAAAACATAATACACAACCACCTACTGAAGAAACAATATCTCACCTGATCTTGGGCGCAGTCACTGCTTGCTGTGTTCTGGCACAAAAAGCAAAAGACCGGCCAGAAAAGATGGTAGATATTACAAATACGGAAACTAGCCCTACTAAGTACTAAGGAATTCGAAATGACTATCACCATAGGGCGCAGTCCGTCTGGGTATGTGTACTGGCACAAACCAAAGCAGAACCAGGCAGGCCACGGTCATGCATCCGAATCACCCTGAAATACGAAATGGCTAACCATACAACACAGCCATCCCACCTAGTCGCAGTCCTGAAGGGTCCAGGGGAGTTCTGGCACACTGGTGTACTATCTAAGGACAGGGCATGGGTGAAAGGATGCTGTAATAAACCACAATGGGATGGGATCCTCTCCCACAGGCCTGTATGTCATCTGCGTAGATGTACATAGTAGGCTAAGTTATCATATACAGGTTAGGAAAAAACTTGAAAATTAAAAAAAAACTAATATAGAAACTACTAACACCCAAAACCACAAAGGTTGGCCCGAGAAAAATCAGGTAAAGACTCCTGAGTGCGGGACCAGACCAATCCAGTACCACAGCTGTCCAGCGTTGAAAACAAGCACCCTCACGGGAGCTTATACGTTATGGGCAGAATAAAAAACTTGTCACAAAAAAAAAAAAAAAAAAGGTCACAAATGAGTTGCAACACTGATACTTGTCACCTCCCAGCCAGGCGCTCGGCATTAGGATAGGGCAAGGACTGGTTGGTTCAGTGCCAGGATAATGTGATTTGAGTGAGATATCAGGTCATGATGCTGGTGGCCTGGTTTCCTAGTGTGGCAGCACTATAAAGTCTAGTGTGCACTGTCACAAGTCGGTACCTGTCCTGATATAACATTAGATGTTGCCAGGACGTAAAACTCCAACAACCAACTTCCTATTGAAGGTGAGCGTAAAGTTCCATCGTCCGATGGTTTCGAATTTCTGCGATTTTCTTTCGGAACAAGTAGATGTATATTAGGTTAATGGTTATCATCTACATTACTGCGGTTTGAAGTCACTTTTTATTGTAAATTGCCAACTTTGGAAATACTAGAAGTAAAAACATGCTAAATTAATTTTGGCATGCACATAGAAATTCTGACACCATATAAATTGGCATCTATGCAGCAAGAAATGCTTAATGCTGCATAGGCCAATGAAGTATCAAATTTTCAAAACCAAAACAATTATCTAGAAATAGAATTGATTCTACATATCTATCTAACTTACATACTGATGTGCTTATTGATCATTTGTTGGCACATAAAAGGGAATACTGAGGCAATTGTAGCCATCTGTTTGTACATTTAGGGAGTATTGGTATTACTAGCATGTGTGGTAACCAATACACTCTAATTGTGTTTTCCTTAAAATATCCATTGAATCAGCTTGGATTATATACCACGCCCACTTCCCACAATTATGATATTTCCAAAAGTTCCTAAATATTACTATATTATTAACGTGCGTGAATATTTTTGACAAATAAAGGGATGTCAAAACCAACTGAATCTGCATTAAAACTGTATGTATACTGTGGCTGTAGGTCCTACTAGTTCTGCAAGTTTCAGGGTTTTGGCATGCATGCCAAAACTAAATTGACATATTTGTATTTCGAATAGCTCAAAACTTAGCCATTTTGAATTGCTTAAAAGGTACTTAAAACTAAAGTAATGTGGGTTAGAACGATCAATTTAATATAGTTATCTGATAAAAATGACAGCAACTCAAAATGATCGGACTATGCAACTTTAATAAGTGCACCAGTATTTAATTTGGGCACGTAGAAACAAATCTAGACAAGTGTTTTAGTTGAGAAAATTGAATAATTTCATTGGACTAGGCAGCCTTAAAGTTGCATAGTCCGATGGTTTTGAATTTCTGTATTTTTTCTGAGATAAATATATTAGATCGATCGCGAGTATCTACTTTACATTAGTTCAAAGTTACTTTTATTTTAAATGGTAAACTTTAAAGATATTTTGAGTGCAAACATGGAAAATTAGTTTTGGCAAGCCATAGACTTCTGCAGTAACGGGTTCTGTTAAATTGACTTAGTATTGCCTTCTATGCAGAAACAAATGCTTAATAAGTGCAGCAGTATCTAAGTTAGATATGTAAAATCAAATCTAGATAATTGGTTTTGTTTTGAAACTTTGATATTTCATCAGACTATGCAGCTTTAAGCTGGCCTGTGAAATTGAACCGAATTCAATGCCATGACAGCCTTGGTGTGCCCTAAATAGTTAATGCAACACCTCATTTACCCTTTAACCTTCAGCAGTGGTTAGCGTGCATTTCTTTGTAAAGAGTTCCTTTCTATCTTAATTCGCAACATGGGTAATTTGAACCGCGGGACTTAAACCTGCCCCCTTCTCCCGGTAGTTAGAGACGGTCGCCGGTGGCGCCACCTCCCGGCCGTACTAGGCCTTGACCGTTGGATTCGAACTCTGGATCCTCACTTAGTCCCCAGCACCTGAACACTGCACGTGGAGATAGTGCCAGATTTATTTTCTATTTTGTTATCCAGACATTTCCCTGACAGCGCGATGACCAGACGGACGGGATGGCCGAATGAGTTGACTGTCCGTCTCCCGTTTTGGTAGATCATGGAATTTGAACCCACAGGTTTGAACCCTGGTCGAGTCAAACCAGTGACAAATTGATACTTGTCGCTTCCTAGTCTAACCAATGACTTAAAATTTGTTACTTGTCGCTTCCTAGCCCGGCGCTTGCCATTATTAGGATATGGCAAGGACTGGTTTGCTCAGTGTTAGGATAATGCGACTGATCGGGACATCAGGTCATGGTGCTGGCAGCCTGGTCTCCCAGTGAGGTAGCACTATTAATTTAGCCATGAATGCACACTGTCACTAGTCGGTACCCATCCTGATATTACCTTAGATGTTGCCAGCACGCAAAACACCCAACAACCAACCCTGACAGCGCACGAATGCTAGACAAACCTTCTTGTCACCCATTTACTCTGACTGCGCCCAAACTGCCACATAGCGCGGATATAGTCGGATTGATTGATTGGTGGTTTGTTGTTGTTGTTTTTGTTGTTGTTGTAGTAGTAAATGTGTTTATTCATTTAAACATACATTTTGTCAGCGCCAAAGCACTGGTCTTCCAGCCGTCGAAAGGATCACATTTACTTATACATAGTGATGAGGGAGTGGAGTATGCTGCATTGTGACTCCCGATACAAAACAAGTGGGGAGCAGCCCATTCTGTACCAGACGGGGTGGCCGAATGAGTAGAGCGTCCATCTCCTGTTTTGGGAGATCGGGAGATCCGAACCCATGAGTTTGTGGGTTCTAATCCTGGTCAAGTCAAACCAATGACTAAAAAATGTATACCTGTCGCTTCCTAGCCTGGCGCTCGGCATTATTAGGATAGGGCAAGGACTGGTTGGCTCAGTGTCAGGATAATGTGACTGAGTGGGATATCAGGTCATGGTGCTGGTGGCCTGGTGTCCCAGTGGGGCAGCACTATAAAGTCACCATGAGTGCACACTGTCACAAGTTGGTACTCGTCCTGATATGACCTTAGATGTTGCTAGGATGTAAAACAACAACAAACCATGTTGTATAGTGTACAGAATATGCATTCGATATAGTGCAGGAAGGAGTCTCCTGCACTGTAGTATGAACAGTGAAGGCCCAGTCACATACACTTTAGTGAAAGTAGTTGAACGTAGTGGAGGCTAACCTAGTTGAACGTACCAGCATCCATACTTCTCTGTGATGAGAACGTGTGTGGCCGTGAGTTCCGATTTAAGCTTTGGACATGTTCAAAAGAGAGGTACGTTTGAGGCAGACGTAGCCTCTGTGATGATAACGTACTCTAGCATACTTCTTACTGTACTCTAGTGTACTCCAGCGTACTTTGACCCGCACAAAACCTTGGCTGTTCTGCCGTGGTCACATAGCTGTTAATGGACGGAGTTGAACGTAGTTGAACGTAGTGGAGGGTAACATAGTTCAACATAGTTGGACATACCGGGATCCATACCGTAACGTACTGGGATCCATACCGTAATGTATTTATCCGTACTATTAGGTGGGTGTTCAACCAAAACCTGCCGTACCTTAACGTAGTTTAACATAGTGATAACACGTTTCACCCACGTTAATCTATCCTACGTTCAACTACGTTCAATAACGTGTATGTGACCAGGGCTTGAGGCAGATCTAATGCACAGTGTACTATAGTGGTTCAATAGTAATATGCTGTGGTTGAATAGCAGTTAGTTCTTCGTTTTAGTTTTATTTCACTTTTAATAGTGAGGCTTTATCCGTGTGGTGGTTAACAATGTACATATTGTTTGTTGGTAACGTGGCTGTCCAGTAGTGTTAGTGTGTTTTGAATGTTATTATATCACTGGGTTAGTAGTATGTTAGGTTTGTCAAGGTGTTCGGGCCTGAGAGGCTCGTGTCGGATTGGAGGGGGGGGGGGGGGGGGGGGCATTCAGCAGGTTGCGCCCTATTTATGCAGCGCTGTGTTTTGGGTCTGATAAGCAGGTGCATTTGAAAGGATATTCCATCATTTTTGTGTAGCCCCCCCCCCCCCCATGGTCACAGGAGCGCAATTGTTAATAGGGTGGGTATTTAATACCTGCAGTGGGCCGTTGGCCTCTCATGACCTTTTCCTACCACAATAATCTACATTCTGCTGCATGATAATAACAGAATTCTTTGTATTATAATGGCCATGAGAGCCAGCCGCTGGTATATGGCGTGAACTGGTCCATATTCACTCCTGCCTCCACCAGTGTTGTTCAAATGTATCTAGTCAGCGAATCTTGGGATGCTTGCACATGTGTTTTCCTAGATTTCACGAAAACCACAGGTTTGCGTTATCCAACGTTTGCCTCCCCCCTATAGGCCTTGAGGCGCCATTATATACACATAGTTCTTGTACCTCAAATTCTTTAAATCTGAATATGAACGTGTTCCTCATTAGGTTATTCAACTTCTTCTTCTCTGTGTTTTATTGTGCAAGCACCCACACCCACACCCACACCCACACCCACGCGCGCAAAGAACAATACTGATTCAGTGATTGTGACTGAACAATGGCTAAGATGTAGGTTATCTGCCGACTGTTGAACGCAAACCAAATCTCGTCTTAATATAACTCTTATCAGCTGCTTTATCTAGTAGCATTATGCAACGGGAACTGGGTCTTCATACAGGGAACCTTCTGGGAAATTGCGTTAGAAATCTGCCCAGGTGAACAGTCAGTCCCCTTTCCTTTGCTCAAAGCTGTAAAGCCATCTCGGTGCTGAGAACTGAACATATTAACTGGAGATCTGTCATTATGCTCACACCAACCCACGGGTTCGAACCCTGGTCAAGTCAAACCAAAGACTTACAAAATTAATACTTGTCACTTCCTAGCTTGGCGCTCGACATTATTAGGATAAGAGCAAGGCCTGGTTGGCTCAGTGTCAGGATAATGTGACTGATATCATCAGGTCATGGTGCCGGTGGCCTGGTCGCCCAATGCCAGTGGGCCAGCACTATAAAATCGTCATGAGTGCACACTGTCACAAGTCAGTACCCATCCTGATATGACTGTAGATGTTGCCAGGACATAAAACTCCAACAACCAACCTTAAGCTCACACCGGATATTCACTAATCCCGATAACAGTAAATCCCACGGATCCAATATATTATAGGGTACGTCACCCAGAACCAAGTTGCATCACAAACACATATCGGTCATGGTGCCGGCGGCCTAATTTCTCAGTGGGGCAGCACCATAAAATCATCATGAGTGCGTACTCTCACAAGTCGGTACTCGTCCTGATATGACCATAGATGTTCCCAGGACGTAAAACTCCAACCAACGAACCCACGAGGTGCATAGATACCACAGCATAAATACTGTGAACCCCATGACATGTGAGACGGCCTTTAGAGTAGGACAGCATCGTTACTGGGGGGGGGGGGGGGGGTAGCTCATCATAGAGATGTGTCACGGCCAGGTCATGATCACGGAGCCTGCATCACCAAAAGTCACCGACCATATTCACCGAAAACAAAGTTTTACAAAACGGTGCCTGCTCGCACCGTATGGGCCTGTGAGTTGTCTTCAACATCCCAAACCAGGGCATCCACGATTCGGACCACTTCTTTATGTCTGACTTGGAGCGCTGCCTAGTGAATCTTTAGTAGAACAGTCTGATGGTGTTCCAGCTGTAGGGCATGTTTAACAAACAACCAGTCACCTAGTAAGTTGATATATATGTTACTTTCAGGGTCCATACACATGTGAAGAAATGGAATTCAACGCTATTTCAAACCTTTTTTGATAGGAATTCAAAACTATTTTCACTTGGATTTCAGGAAAAAACAACAATGTTGAATGGTGATTTTGAACTAATTACGATCAGTGGGGAGTTACTTTAATGGTATTCAAAGCTTTTCAAGACTAATTACCCAAAATAGGTTAAATTCAAGGCTTTTGAAGACTTCCCAAGCCCCCATACGGACATGTACTTTGTAATTTATTGGGACGGGTAGGGGCATGCACCCCCCATCCCCCGCAAAACAACTTGGGTAGTTTGAGCGCATCACTGACAGAAGAGTGTGTTGGAAAATGCACACCTTGCTTTATTATTGGCAGTTGTGGAATGTATATTGTTAGTACACCAGGGGCTACGTCCAGGCTTCACTTATGGGTCATTTGTCATCCCCCCAGTCCCATATACGATGTATGGATCTATAATCGACACTGTATATTTAATAGATTCCGTTTTGTGTATCACCTCAAATCAGAAAAACAGATCAAATAAAAATTGGCGCAAGCAATGTATGCTCCTGAAAGTTTTGGTTCCTTAAATAAGTAAGCTCTTGGGAAACTGAATGAGGCAAAGAATGTTGATGATGATGGTGATGATGAATTGTTGGAGTTTTACATCCTGGCAACATCTAACTAATCGCATAGAATAGAATCAAAAGCCACTCAGTAAGGTTCTTCCAACGAATCGATTATCATGTGCATGTGTTGCATATTAATAACTCTGTTAAGTATCAAATACAAGATAACAGCATCACAACCTTGATTGGTAGTTGGGACACGGACGGATTGGCTCACGGTCAGTAGTATAATGTGAGTGAGTCAGTGAATGGCACATGGGTCATTCTCAGACACTGTGTATCACTTTTGTGACATGGAAACCAAAGTGAAAACATTCCAAAAAATAGCAGAAAACATTCTAACTAATAGCAAAATCTATATTTATGAAGGTTGTGCATATGTCACAGTTGAATTTTCTTTTAGTTTTTGTTATTTTGATCTTATATAAATTGAGAAAGCCATTAAAATTAACCGTGTAACATCCATAACCTAAATTTAACACACATCCATAGGTTTAACACACACACAACAAGATTTTATTGAGCCAAAAACAGATTGTTTCTTACAAGAAAAAAACTTGAAAATGTTTTTGGGATTAGATGCAATTTTTCACATTTTCACTTTAGCACAATATCATATAAGTAGAGTTTGGATATATTTTTAGATAGATTAAATACATGTAATATTGCTAACATACATAGATTAAATACATGTAGTATTGCTAACATACTTAACATACAGAGTCAACAATAACTTTCTGACTTACTACCCCTCCAAAATAATTATTACCAATGTAATGTGGAAACCAAATATGTGGTACACACAGTTTCTGAGAAGGACCCATATCGGATTGTGGTGCCCGTGGTATGGTATTTCATGCACACACTGTCACACGTCGGTAACCTTCCTGCTACGACCGTAGATGCTACCCGGACATAAAGACTCATGAAATCATGAACAAAATCTCAAAAGGTTTGCTGAATTTTAGAAACAAAACGTTTTTATTGATTTTGCATGCTCTCGACAGCAGCGTCATTGCTTCTGGCATTTTTGTGTTAAACAAAAATGATATACTATAAAAAAGTGTTTTAAAAAAAAGGATATTGAGACTTAATCATATTTTGAACACCCCTTGCAATGACTGGATGTCAGGCATTTTGAGATCATCTGAGAGTATTTTATTTAGTCAAGAGCAGAGGACAAACCGTCAAGCCCCAGTCACACTATGGCTTGCGACCACCTTGAACCAAAGAACCCAATCACAGACAACCTCCTTGTGACCAAGGCAATGGTTGCCGACCTCCTTGCGATCATTTTAGTCACAAGGGTTTTTTAGCGCAGTAGCTGCAACCTACTCACGATCAAAATGGTCGCAAAGAGGTCAGCGACCACTGAGGACCATTTGCGACCAACCTTTTTCTGTGGTCGCAAGCAGTAGTGTCACCGTGTATAACCGAAGCTTTATCCAACCAAGAGCTGTGGATAAACCCCAACTCAGTTTTATCTGACCAAGAGTAGTGGACGCAACTCAACGGAGTATTTGATGACCAAATATACAGTTTTATTTGACCAAGAGAGGTGAACAAAACCGAACTCAGTTAATGAGTGCTGATTGCTTAACACCGTAGACCCGTAGTTGGCAGCAAAGGCCATAATGACGGCGAGAAGTGTTCAAATAGTATTCTGTCGTCTTATTATCAGCCCATCGCTTTTACAGAGAATGCAAAAGTACACGATCAACTATGTGTCAAGAGTCAAAGGGTCACAATTACAACAACAAATTTAAGGCCAGGTAAAATTCTAGATAGCGTTTGAAGATATCATTCTTCATGAATTAGTGAAAATTGTTTCCAAGACACCTCATTTCACGTTACATTTGACCATGAGCAGTGGACAGACTTCAACTCAGCTGCCTAAGAACTGTAGACAAACCTCAACTTTGTATTTAGCCATGGTGGACAGACCTCAGCTCACTGTAGATTGAGGTAATTGTGGCCTATGAAATTCAGTGCGTGAAATTGATGTCCACACAGCAAATTAACGAAGTAACACCCGATGGTTCTGCCGTTGATCTAATGATTGTGGCGTAGTTATGCACATTGATCAAGCCTAATGAAATATACTCATATTCTATAAATAGCTTCAGACGAAGCAGAACAGTCGTGGCCCGTGAGTAGCAAGCCATGTGAATTAGTGAGCTTATTTCTCTTCAAGTCTCGAAACATCAGTTACTAATTTCAAATTGAAAGTGTTGAATTACACCATAGGTTTTCCAATAATTTCCTTGCTGCTGCTTGTTACAGAGATTTATAGGTTGTTTGTCCGGGTTTAATGTCCTGCCAACATTTAAGGTCATATCAGGACGGGCACCAACTTGTGGCAGGCCGCACTCATAGCCGCTTTATAGTGCTGCCCCACTGAGAGACCAGGACGCAGGCACCATGACCCAATTTCCAACTCGGTCACATTATCCTGATATTGAGCTATCCAGTCCTTTCCATATCCTCGTAATGCCGAGTGCCAGATTAGGTAGCGAAAAGAATCAATTGGTAAATCATTGGTTTTATTTTGCCGGGCTTCGAACCCCGACCTCCCGCGTGGGAAGCCCGCACTGTTACCACCAATTCGGCCACCACAGTAAGCAAGGTAAATGTCCTACTTCTTTACTTGGTCATCAGAGCCATTAGAAACCTTACACAGAAAGCAGGATTTCCACCTTTAGCGTCTCTTAAATTCTCAAAGAACATCATTGACAGGTGCAATTGAAACTGTCTTCAGATAAACAAACAAAAAGCACTTAGTAATTGCCGGGGAAACTCTTACCTGGTGTCTCTAAATGACCGAGTAACCCAATTTGCAAAAAATTGAAGCAACCCCCTCCCACCCGCACCCCCCCCCCCCACACTACACATACATCGCTCATCACATGGTGACAGCGGTTTGCTAAAGCTGCATAGTCCGATGAAAGCAACAAATTTTCAAAACAAATCAATTATCTAGACTTGGTTTTATATATATATATAGTAAAAGGAGGGGTAGGGACCAGTGTAGCGGTAGCCTCCCACACACTCTGCCCAATAAACTTCTCCCACCTGTGGCTTTTGTGGCCAACAAGTTGGAGAAAATAGTACAGGACTCGGAGGTACCTAAACAATATTGGGGGATCTTAAAGAAACCCAGGGATAAATCCTAGCAATGTAAATGGCTCCTGCCAAACATCTCTCCGTTCGGCAATGGGCGACATTACTAAGAACAATGGAAGTATTGTTCTAACGATGTTACGACACATCCTAATTAACCTGTAAATCAGTTAATATGTAATTTAAAGTTTTTTAAACTTGATGCATGTGAATGCTAAGATGAACTAAACCAATGTATCCTTTCAAAAATGATACTAACCTGCTTGGTTTAGTAGTTATGTAGAAAAACTGCCGGAGCTACTCAACCAACGTTCTCCCGTTGTGAGTAGATTATGCTAATTGCTGGACACCGATGTGCTTCCTTCTCCCTGGGCTACGAGTAGCCAGAGGCGTAGTACCGAGGTAAAATATATTTGTGTGTATATACATATATATATCAAACTTAGATACTGGCACACAGAAACAATATTAAGCATTTGTTGCTGCATAGAACTTATATGGGAATACTAGGTCAACGTAGGCTATGGTGTCAACAAGATATAGGATATGTACATATGGTCAATAAATTGCTACAGATTTATAGCTAAACTCTAAAGGCTGCACCACATACCAGAGCACATCCATTAAAAGATTGATGAAGTGTCGTTGGAGAAGACGGGGAACACTTTCAGAACAGGAAGCAAATACTTCAAAACAAGCCATCTAGGTTGGTGTTGGGTGTAGGAACCGGACCAGATGGTCGGTTGTTGGAGTTTTACGTCCTGGCAACATCTAAGGTCATATGAGGATGGGCACCGACGTGTGACATTGCGCATTCATGGCGACTTCCTAGCGCTGCCCCACTGGGAGACCAGGCCGCCTGCACCATGACTTGATATCCCACTCAGTCACATTATCCTGGCATTGAGCCAACCAGTCCTTGCCATATCCTAATAATGCCGAGTGCCTGGCTAGGAAGCGACAAGTATCAATTTTAAAGTTATTGGTTTGACTCGACGAGGGTTCGGACCCACCGACTCAAATCCCAGGATCTACCAAAACGTGAGATGGACGCTCAACTCATTCACCCATCCCGTTTGGTCAACACTATAGGTGCCTGAGGGACTATTAGTATTACGGTATATAGGGCAACTGTGGCTAATAGAAGGAAGGTCTGTTGTTTTCCATCCTGGCCGCAGTTGAAGGGACCCTGGAGGCTTGACTAAAAGCGTTCTTCTGCCATTTAGCCGTGGAACATGGCTGCCCCACATGGCCCTCTCAGATTAATTAAGGCCAGAGCGAACAGACGAATACACGCCCAATTCTACAGGTTGCGAAATGCACCACCATTGATTATTCATTCGCATTTAGCCTGCGCTGTGCACAGTCTGATGTTTTTGAGTTGGTTGGTTGGTTGTTGGAGTTTTATGTCCTGGCAAAATCTAAGTTCATTTCAGGACGGGGAGCCCTGCACTACAATTAGTGATACATGTTTTCAGCTCTATTTCATAGAGAAACTTATTTAACTGTGTGGGATTGGTTGGTTGGGAGTTTTACATCCTGGGAACATCTATGGTCATATCAGGACGGGCACTGAGTTGTGACAGTGCGCACTCATTATGACTATATAGTGCTGCCCTACTGGGAAATCAGGGTGCTGGGACCATGACCCAATATCCCACTCAATCACATTATCCTGACACTGAGCTAACCAGTTCTTGCCCTATCCTATTAATGTCGAGTGTCAGGCTAGGAAGCAAGAAGTATCAATTTTATAAGTGATTGGTTTGACTCGACCGGGAATCGAACTCCCGATCTCACGCAAGGGAGGCCTGCGCTCTATCAATTCGGCCACCGCGACCGTGGGAAATTCCTTGCCTACATGACTCTAACAAGAGCTGAATGGTTGTAATACTAATTAACGAGAGCTTGATCACACAGAACCCCAGCTTTCAGTGGACCATAAATAACACACGGAAAAAAGGTGGTTTCAAGATGTACAAACTATGAACAGTCTTATTCGATCATGATAAATATTGTAAATAAGTTCAGTTGTTTTGGTCACGTTACTGCCCATTTAACAATTACAGTAAGAACCGGGCATATTCCTGCCCCGTGACAGTAAGATCAGAGTATTTCTGTAGGAAACAAAGAGTGCAGGCTGCATCTATTGACAATGAGATACACCAGAGCCCCCTCCTCTTCCCCACTAGCTGAGTAAAGCATTGATTTCGCTTGTCTCAAAAAGGAATTTAGCATATGACTTGTGCACCACATTTATTGCACCTGTACTAGTAGGTACCGGCAGCATGAAAAAGTGCAGGAATGGTGCTTTTTTTCATCAATATTCACATGCTTCTAACTATTTCTGTATGCATTTGATTTGATGAAATTGCATATCCTAGAAAATCAACATTTGTTCTATCCGATGGTGTTGTTGGATTTAATATATAGTAAGGTTGTATTTCAGTAAAAATCCATTTGTATAATGAGTGCACTTAGGTAATATTCCTTCATTACTGGTGTAAATGAAAACGACTCTGAAAACAGGGTATCTTTATTGGGCTCGCGCTTCCTTGCTCTACATCGTGAAAGGTCAGGGATGGTACCATATGAAGCGCAATGACCTCTATCCATATTAGTTTGCCCTAGGTCAAAGTGGTCAATCAGGTCAAATTCTGCAATTTAATTTATTTTAGAAGTTTAAAACCCATATGCTGAATTAAAAATTATTTAAAACCTAATAAGATTTGGCATGGATAGATAGGCAATTTGATTCCCTTTCCAATGATACCAATCTTACAATAGTGCTAGTTAGTGCAAGGAGTCGCAGACAGAATATTGACACTAACTTGTTTGGGCCATTGCTGATCACACTAGTTTCGCAATGGTAATACCCATGTAGAAACATGTACATGACATTGATGTCTATTCAGATATATTACGGAATATATAATCAAATATTGGATGACATTTTTGGAAGATCCAACCATTGCTCTAGGCACACTGAATATGTATGATATATTTAACTAATTATTTTTGGTTTCAGACACTTTTAATTTGTATTTGCAATCAAGATGCAGTTTAAAAAAAATATCTTTAGCTAAATTATTGTAATAGCTAATATGCATAATTCCACACGCAGAATCTGAAGAAGATCCACCTATTGGATGAGCCACAGTGAGTGTTCAAAGCTTGATGAACAAATTTATATTTTGTCTTTTGTACACTTTTCCTTTGTATACATGTGCAATCAAAATGCACTTTTTGTGCACTGTCAATTTTTAGGAAGTTTAACTAATTGGTTAAGCTACAATGAGCATTTAAAAATTCATCAAATTGATATATTTGGTTTTCCGACAATTTGTCTTTGTATGTTCAATCAAAGTTCAATATGATCCATATTTGTTAATCTATATCTATTTGTCTTAGTGAATGGATATTCTAATACTGTGCCACATATGAGGAGGATTCAAAAGATTGCTTTGCTGCAATGAGCTTTCAATGATTGAAATGTTGAAAAGAAATCACTTACACATACTGTTTACATGCACACAATTACACTTTTTCACATTTTAGGATGCAAATATCTTTTGATTCTCTACAGATAGAGCTCTGGGGGGAAAATAGGGTATTACACTGTTTTAAACAGATGAACTATTTAGCATTTATTCAGTCTTGTAGTTTTCCAAGAAAATACCATGCTTTGAAAATGACTATTTGGCCAAATCAGAATGATTTATTTGTTATGAATTGCACTTTTTGACATTATCTTATTAAAAATCTGTTTGACTAATTGATTCAGCAATTGACAATTTAAATTCCATTATATATGTAGAACGGAAATTGGTTAGCAGAACTCTTCTGACATCCCTCCACTTTAAAAAAATTATATTTCGTCAAAGTTCCACTTTTAATGTAAAATGAAAACATTTTTATATATTTAATCTTAAAAATATATTGTCTCAAAAAAAAAATATATATAACCTAACTGTTTTTGGATTTAGGCTTGTAATTTCAATGTCTCCAGGATGGAATAAAAATGTTGCACCATATGCATATTTTTAAATTTCGCTGCCGGTACCTAGTACTATTGAAAATATCCAAACCTATAATCTATTAATAGCACAGCACTTTTCAGCATTTGTATCAATCTTAGTTACAAACACTTAGTTTCACACTTGTATTAGTTACAAATGCATGCTTGTCCTTGTGTTCACACTAGAATTTCACACTCTGCCCGCCCCATTTATGGTATTTGATTACTGGGGATTCATGTCCTAGCAACATAATATCAGGATGGGGACCGAATTGTAACAGTGCACACCAATGGTAACTTTATAATTATAGCACTGCCCCACTGGGAGATTGGGCTACCTGCACCATGACTCAATATCCCACTCAGTCATATTATCCTGAAACTGAGTAAACCAGTCCTTGCCCTATCCTATTAATGCTGAGAGTTGGGTTAGGTAGCAACAAGTATAAATTGGTTAGACTCGGTCGGTCTTCAAACCGACAACCTCACAAACAGAAAACCAGTTGGCGCTCTTACCAATTATGACATTAGGTCTAGTCCACCTACAATAAAGCCGTGTTCACACGGGCAAAATGTGAGGCGAATCAGACAAATCGAATCAGGTGAGGCGAATTAGCCGCCCATTCACACGGGCACTGCGTGAGGCGGAAGTGGATATCTGCGCATGAGCAAGTCCAGTGTGACCAGCGCCAGTCTTCGATTAGGCAAGGTCACCACTAGAGAGTGCGTTTGACCTAGATATGTATTTAATGATTTGTATTGGTTTGGAACGGTCAAAACTTCTGCTGGGCAGTGAAACCCTAAAAATAAATCATGAACAAAATATCATCTGTGCATAGATAGCGGTTTCATTAATTAAATTATATAATATGCGCTTTTGATCGACCGGAAAGTCAACAAACTGAGCTGTCGACTGCGCATGCGCGCTACGTCCTTAATCCGCATAAAGTAAGTCAGTTGCGTTCACACGGGCGATATAAACCGATTAAGATAATTCGATTCATATAAACCACCGAGAGAGGTGGTTTATAGCATCCGATTTATATGAATCGGATCAGCCCTAAACCGACTGAGACGCGCGTTCACACGCCAAATCTGAGCCGAACTAGGCAAATCGATTTATATGATTCGAATTAACTGCCCCGTGTGAACAGGGCTTAACCATCCTAGCCAGCTTTCTAGCGGCACAAAATGGGGAATAATTATTCAGCTTGTATGAATATAGTATTTCTTCTCCAAATAAGGCGTTCTTTAGCTCATCCAAGCAGATTTAGACCTGGCTTTTACACCATCAACACACTGGATTCCATCACACCACCGATCCAAAGTTTAACAAATCGGTTCTTTTTATCTCCGCATAGAAATAAAAACATTTTCTGTGTTCTTTAAAAAATCAAGAATTTTTATAGTATGCAGGGTTCATACAAATATTTGAAAATGAAATTCAAGGGTTTGCGGAGTCAATTCAATAGAATATGTTACTGCTGAAGCCTATGAGCATTAATTTTGAATGTTTGCGCTTCAAATATCTCCAAAGTTAGCCATTTAAAATTTAATTTAATTCAAACTAAAGCAAGGTAGATTATAACCATCAACCTAATATAATTATCCCAGAAAATGACAGAAACTCAAGACCATCAGGCTATGCAACTTTAAATGATTCTTATCTGCTCATGTAGAACATTCTGCTGTCACTATGTACGCAGTTCATAGGTAAAGTTGCATAGTCCGATCGTTTTGAATTTCTATATTTTTTTCTGAGATAAATATGTTAGATCGATCACTAGTATCTACTTTACATTAGTTCAAAGTTGCTTTTGTTTTAAATGATAAACTTTTGAGATATTTTGAGTGCAAACATGGAAAATTAGTTTTGGCAAGCTTGCCAAAACTCTGACACCATAGACTTCTGCAGTAACAGGTTCTACTGCCTTCTACACAGAAACAAATGCTTAATAAGTGCATCAGTATTTAAGTTAGATCTGTAAAAATCAAATCTAGATAATTGGTTTTGTTTTAAAAATTTGATATTTCATCGGACTATGCAGCTTTAAGACCGAATCGAATATGGCCGAATCGCCGTGAATATGGCCTATGCTGCCGACACGGCGTAAAGAAACCACCAATCAATCAATCAATCAATCAATCAAATTGAATCGATAAGAGTGTTGGCTTCCCTGACTGAGTAAAACCAATGACTTACACAATTGATACTTCTCGCTACGTAGGATGGCGCTTGTCATTACTAGGATAGTACAAGGAGAGGTCTGCTTACTATCACTATATTATCAGGACAACACGATTGGTTGGTTCACTTGGTTGGTTGTACGTCCTGGCAACATCTAACGTCATTTCAGGATAGGTACCGACTTGTGACAGTGCGCAGCACCATGACCTGATATGATCGATTGGTTTGTGCCGAGCGCCTGGCTACGAAGCGACAATTACACATTTTTAAGTCATTGATTTGATTCGACCAGGGTTCGAACCCCAGGATCTACCAAAACGGGAGACGGACGCTCAACTCATTCGGCCATCCCATCTGGTCAGGACAACACGAGGATGTGTGGATTACCGTGTCATGGTGTCGGCGAACCGGCATCTCATTTCATCAGCAATAAAAAGTCACCATGAGTGGACACTTGTCACAAACCCCAACTAACAAACAATTGAAGGAACATGTCCCAAATTTAAGTGCTCAACCAGCCATACCATGCAGCCAACCAATCAAACCAAGTGCTCAAAGAGCCAGCATAAGACAGCTAACAAATGCTGTTGAAATGGACATGCACAGAAAATTTAGAATCAAATTGTTGAAAGGCCAGCAAAACACACCCCTCCAACCCAGTATCAGTGGAAATTTCCTCCAGTCTACAGAAATCATCTAATTAAACAAGACGATTTCACTATCTTGAAGCCTCATTTGTTTGTTTGTTGTTTTACATCCTAGCAACATCTAAGGACACATTAGGATGGGTACCGACTTTTGACAGTGCGCACTCATAATGACTTTATAGTGTTGCCCCACTGGGAGACCAGGCCACTGGCACCATGACCCAATATCCAACACAGTCACATTATCCTGATACTGCGCTAACCAGTCGTTGTCCTATCCTATTAATGTCGAGCGCTAGGCTAGGTAGCGACAAGTATCAATTTTATAAGTCAATGATTTGTATTCGGCTGGGATTCGAACTCCCAACCTTCTGCATGGGAGGCCTGCAATCTACCGATTCGGCCACCGCGTCCAGTCCCACACTCCACGAGTTTAGTCAAATATCACCAGGGGCAACACACCGAGGAATTACATGTTCTTTTATACTGGTCATACTGTCTCACTAGATATATAGACCTATTTCATGTGACGTCAGCATGGGTATCTAGGTCAGTGCGCGCGCCTTTTGGCTGCAGGATGACACACTGTCACACTGCCAACTCAATGGATATGAGCAATCTTCATACAGAAAAAGTGAAATATCTCTAAAACCATACCATCTAGAAACAAACTGCCTGGTACACATATAGAAAACATATTCACCGAATAGATTATATTAAATTCATACGGTTAGGGTTGTGCATTTCTATTAATTTTTAATCAAATATACTTTTTTCACTGCGCGTACCGGCAAACTCAATGCATTGTCAATGGTCGTGAGCAATCTTCATACAGAAAAAGTGAAATATCTCTAAGACCACACCATCTAGAAACAAACCGCCTGGTACACATATACAAAACATATTCAACGAATAGATTATATTCAATTTATATGGTTATGGTTCTGCATTTCTATTATTTTTGAATAAATTAGACGTTTTGCACTGCCCGTACCGAAAATCTCAATGCATTGTCAATGGCCGTAAGCAATCTTGGATCATCTTCATGCAGAAAAAGTGAAATATCTCTAAAACCACACAATCTAGAAACAAACTGCCTGGTACACATATACAAAATATATTCAATGAATAGATTATATTAAATTTATATGGTTAGGGTTGTGCATTTCTATTAATTTTGAATAAAATAGACGTTTTTCACTGCACGTACCGGTAAACTCAATGCATTGTCAATGGTCGTGAGCAAACTTCATACAGAAAAAGTGAAATATCTCTAAAACCACACCATCTAGAAACAAACCGCCTGGTACACATATATATATAGAAAACATATTCAATGAATAGATTATATTAAATCTATATGGTTAGGGATGTGTATTTCTATTAATTTTGAATAAAATAGACGTTTTTCACTGCGCATACCGGTGACGTGGTTTAAAACCCCGGCCAGATCGCATCCCCTGCCGTGGCTTCTGCGCATGCGCGGATTTTAAGCGCGTCGTCTGCGCATGCGTCAAATTCTCCCCAGTGTCAATGGCCGTGAGCAATCTTCATACAGAAAAAGTGAAATATCTCTAAAACTACACCACTTAGAAACAAACTGCTTGGTACACATATAGAAAACATATTCAACGAATAGATTATATTAAATTTATATGGTTAGGGTTGTGCATTTCTATAAATTTTTAATAGTGGCACTGGCAGTGTGTATTCGTTCTGCAGCCGAGGTGCACGCACATACACAATGTTTACAAACTCCGCGCATGCGCAGAAGCCACGGCAGGGGATGCGATCTCGCCGGGGTTTTAAACCACGACACCGGCAAACTCAATCATTGTCAATGGTCGTGAGCAATCTTCATACAGAAAAAGTGAAGTATCTCTAAAACCACACCATCTAAAAACAAACCGCTTGGAACACATATAGAAAAATATTAAATGAATAGATTATATTAAATTTATATGGTTAGGGTTTTGAATTTCTATTAATTTTGAATAAAATAAACGTTTCACACTGCACGTCCCGGCAAACTTAATGGCAGTGTGCCTTCGTTCTGCAGCCAAGCTGCGCGTGCATACACAATGTTTATCAACATTGAAATAGGTCTATTAGTTTGATCGTTATAATCTATTATTTAGTTATTTTAGTTTGCAGGGATGAAAGTGGTCTCCGGCAAAACACGCGGAAACGTCTATGGATCCCCCCGCCCCCCCCTGATAGGATTAGCACCGTCAGGGAATCGCGGAAAATAACGCAAGTCTAACTGTTGGTTAGGTTTTATGTTCTAGCAACATCCAAGGTCATATAAGAATGGGATTCGAACTAGTCAATTGTTGTGTATACATCCAGGTTCCATGGCATTTTGTTTAACATCAATTAGTAAATAATCAAAAATGGCAGAAATTCGCGAAATCGCAGAGGTCTTCATCCCTGAGTTTGAAGTTACCTTTGGAGATATTTAAAATGAAAACATACCAAATGGTATCCACACTGAAAATGCAGGATATCACCGGCTTCAGCAGTAACAGGTCACAGTAAAACCTCTCTAAAACGACCGACCATGGGACCGACTTTTAATGGTCCATTTAGGGAGGTGGTCGGTTTAGGGAGTTTTATTCTTCAAAATCATCATTACAATGGTATTGTATGGCCGATCGTTTGGGACCAAAACAAAGTGATCGATATGGGGGGAGTGGTCGATCTGTGGAGGTGGTAGGTTAGAGAGGTTTTACTATATATTAAACTGACTTAGTATTTCGTTATAGGCAGCAACAAATGCTTAAATTTGCACTGTCCGATGGTTTAGAGTTTCTGTTATTTTCTGAGATAAATGCATTAGATTGATCGCTATAGACTACCTTACTTTAGTTTGAAGTAACTTTTATTTTAGATGGTTAACTTTGGAGATATTTGAAGTACAACCATGCAAAATTAATTTTGGCAAGCATGCCAAAACTCTGACACCACAGGCATAACAGTAACAGGTTCTCTTAAATTGCATCTGTATTCCCTTCAGTGTCATGACAAATGTTTAATAAGTGCACCAGTATCTAAGTTAGATATGTAGAATCAAATCTAGATAATTGTATTGGTTTTGAAAATTTGATATTTTCATCGGACTATGTAACTTTAACAAATACACCCGTATCGAAGTTGGATATAAAGGATCAAATCTAGATGGGTGTTCTAGTTTCAGAAATGTATGCTTTCATCGGACTACCCAGCTTTAAAGGTAGCGTCAATCGGCTGCTGTTGCACAGTCGCATCTAATAATAGACGTCCTATTTTTAACAAATAAAGGCCCACAAAGAGACGAGGTGGTAAGAACACAGAGGACACGCATGTGTTTGATGAAACACCAGTTTGTATCACTGACAATGGGTGCACGCTGTGCGTGTGTATTGTGCATATGTATTGTGTGTATGCATTGTACGTACCTACGGTTGGTTTTTTTCTCTTGTAGATTTATACTGTCTATCATGGATAAGTGTGAATAGACTTGTTTTCACCATTAGACAGTTTGTCGATAGAAAGCCTGAGCCTACACTTTTACCGACCCAAGGGATTTTTAACCTCCCACACCACATAGACATGGTATGAGAGCAATCAGCCTTCGATGACGCTGTAAGTTATACAGGAGTTTGACACCCCTGCCCTGCAGAGTTGTAAACCACTGCATTGTGGTACAGGTTCTTGACAGAACCAAAGGCTAAGGGAGCAAACCCTGAACAGAAAACCATGTCACTGTGGCAGCATCAAGGGCAGTCGATGTATGGAACTCCCAACATCTCCCGACCAGCCACTGCAGGGACAAATAGTTTTGCGCCTGTCTGGACATGTTCTTGCCAGTGTGAAACCTCTATTTACTCCCCGAGAGAGTGCCGCTGGTAACTTGCAAAAGCCAGCAGCACTTCAACACTTTTGCAGGCAGCTTTCATGAAATGTATCTATTCACATAATACCTGATGTAGTTCCGGCGTCACAGTGTGGCTTCAGAGGTAACCGGAGCACCGTGGATATGATATTTTGTCTCCGACAGCTACAAGAAAAGTGCATTGAGCAGAACCGACCACTGTACATGGTATTTGTCGATTTCACTAAGGTGTTTGATACAGTCGGGAGGACCGGGCTATGGCAGCTACTGAGGAAGTATGGATGCCCAGAGAAGTTCACAACTATGATCGAGGCTCTACATACAGGAATGTTGGCGAATGTTAGTGTTGGAGGGGAAGTCTTGGAATCGTTCGGGGTTACCAATGGGGTCAAGCAAGGTTGTGTACTGACCCCCACGCTCTTCTCCATCTTCCTATCAGCAATGCTCGACGAGGCTTTCCGAGGCATGGGGGATGGCATCTATGTACAGTCCAGACAGAGCGCTGACCTATTCAATGTCGCACACTTCAGAGCGAAGACCAAGACTACTCGGATAATGGTGAGAGAGTTGCTATTTGCAGATGACATTGCACTGGTTGCCCAATCTGCTGAAGAGATCCAGAAAATAGTGGACGCTTTCTCCGATGCATCAAAGAAGTTCGGCCTGAAGATTAACATCAAGAAGACGGAGGTGATGTACCAACCCAACTCCATAAGAACCCGAGAGGAGGATATCATGGTTGATGGAAACAAGCTGAACTCTGTTCTGGAATTCACCTACCTCTGAAGCAATATATCAAGTGATGGACGCATTGATGCTGAAATACAGAGGAGGATGGCCAAGGCTAGAGCATCTTTCGGCCGACTACGCCAGAGACTCTAGAACAACCACCATGTGTCCATGCGGGTTAAAGGCAAGATCTACCTGCAATCGTGCTATCCACCCTACTATACGGAGCCAAGGCCTGGACAGTGTACAGACGACAGGTGAAAAAGCTGCATGCCTTCATGATGTGACATCTGCATTCAATCATGAGGCTAACCTGGAAGGACAAAGTGACAAATCAGGAAATACTCGAATGGACGGGGCTGCCCTCTATGGAAGATCTTCTGATCAAAAAGAATCTCCGGTGGACTGGACACCCCATGAGGATGTCATCAGGCAGACTACCAAAGCAGATCCTCTACTCTCAACTGTCTTCTGGTTACAGAAAGAGGGCACCCTCATCTCCGGTTCAAGGATACTATCAAGAGAAACCTGAAGCTGAGAGACATTAAGACCGACTCATGGACATCACTCTCACAGCAGAGAGCTAAATGGAGAGCGGCAGTCAAGTAATGAAAGCAGTCTTTGTCGCATCGTGACCGACAGCATGATAATAATAAAGTTATACACAGCAGTGGAAATCCAAAGTGGCAGGTGGGGGGACATGGGGAATCGAAGCACCAACCTTCAGATTAGGAGTCTGACCTAGAAAAAAGTCAGGCACTCTAACCACTCTGCCACAGAGAATACCATATGTATATAATGTATGTATGCAATTATGAATGTATGTATGTATGTATGTATGTATGTATGCATGTATGTATGTATGTATGTATGTATGTATGTATGTATGTATGTATGTATGCATGTATGTATGTATGTATGTATGTATGTAAATATGTCATTCTCAGAAACGGTGTACCACTTTTGTGACATGGAAACCAAAAGTGAAAACATTCCAAATAATACCAGAATCCATATTGATATATGACAGAATCCATATTGAATTTTTTTTATTTTCACTTTTTTATTTTGATATACAAATTGAGAAAGCTGTTAAAATTAACTATGTAACATCCACCCATGACATCATTTTAACACACACAACAAATTCTACCAAGATTTGACTGATTATAGGTAGGATAAAAGAATTGTTTCTTACAACACCAAAGTTGAAAAAACTAATACTATTAGTGATAGGATTTCAAATTTTATGAAAAACACATTTTGGGTTCCGTGCCCAGGGCTCAGTCATGATTTCTTTTTTTGTTCCGATGGGAACCGAATCTTGATAGAATACCAAAATTTCAGTTCCCGCCTTTTTTTCAGCATGCTACCTGAAACTCACTACAATGTAATAGGCAATTTAATTTTTGACTGCATATTTAGACAAAAGGTTAATTAAAGCACAAAACATGTGTCACGTGATAATCGTTTACCTAACTGTATATTTCATAAGTCTATACAATCTTCGCCTTCAAACCTAATTTGTCAGAGCAATAGCCTACACTTTTCCAAGAAACATGTTTTAAATGATTGGAGGACGTGGTATTATTAGACAAACATGTCTGAATAATTACCAATAAAACAAGAAAAGAGAAAGTCTACCTATGTCGGCTTGCCATAACATGAATCTGTCGGCTTGCCATACAATGAAAACATAGTCTAAAGCCCTGTTCATACCCGCCCTTTAAGTCGGCTCAACTAGTTCGCCGTGTCTAGTTCGCCTCACATTCGCCGTGTGGATGCGACGCTGAAGCGGATTAGGGCTGAGTCGATGCATCTAGTTCGCTTCAAGTAAACCACGTCGCGAGGTAGTATATATGAAGCGAACTAGCTTAAGTCGGCCCATCTTGCTTGTGTGGACGATAGCGGTTTACTTTGAGGCGACTTAAGCACGTCACATGCATGCACAGTCGAGACCTGAGTTTGTTGATTTTCCGGTCGATCAAAAGTGCATATTATATAATTTGGTCTATGAAACCGCTAGCTGTGCACAGATATTTTTTTCATCATTTATTTATAGGTTTTCACTGCCCAGCAGAAGTTTTGACCGTTCCAAAATAATACGACTCAGTCTATACATATCTAGGTCGAACCCACACTCTCTCGTGGCAACGTTGACTAACCGGGCGCTGGTTAGTATGGACTTGCTCATGCGCAGATATCGATTTCCGGCTTAAACCGCCCCAAGCACTGGATGTGTGGATACAACACACTTTCACGCCTAGTTTGCCTCATCTAGTTCGCCTCATCTAGTTCGGCCTAAAGTTGTGCTGTATGAACGGGGCTTAAAGACAATCAATAAATGAATATGTTAAGACTGAACACTGAAGTATCGACATGTACCCTAATTTCTTCACCATCTCAACAACCTGATTGTTAAATCAATAGGTATTTTCACCACTAACATCAACATACATAAATTCGTTGAGCATTATAATTTGTCTATATGTAATTACCACCTACCAGTGGTACCAAATGGCCTATATAACACGCACATAGCTACTAGATAAGTTATCACTTTGGAGTTCCCATTAAAGACACACTAAACCCTCCCAATTGCTTGTCGTCCACTTCTTTATTTTATAAATAATTAACACGTTCTATGTGGCTATGTTTAAAGCTACATAAGCCAATGAAAGCAGAACATTTTCAAACCCAAAATGCCAACTATATAGGTTATCACTTTGGAGTTCCCATTAAAGACACACTAAACCCTCCCAATTGCTTGTCGTCCACTTCTTTATTTTATCAATAATTAACACGTTCTATGTGGCTATGTTTAACTTTAAAGCTACATAAGCCAATGAAAGCAGAACATTTTCAAACCCAAAACGCTGATCTAGATTTGATCACGCACATCTAACTTAGACACTGGTGTACTTATTAAGTTGTTGTTGTTACATCGAAGGGAATACTAAGTCAAGTTAAAGTTGCATAGTCTGGGGAAATCAGAAGATTTTCCTAACCAAAACATTTCGCTAGACTTGATCCTAAATATCGAATTTAGATACTGGTGCACTTATTCAGCATTTGTTGCTGCCTAGAAGAGGAAACTAAATACTATTACTAAACCAATTTAATAAAGTTGTTACTGCTGACGCCTGTGGTGTCAGAATTTGTAAATGCTTGCCAAAACTACCTTGGCAAGTATTCTCTTCAACCATCGCCAAACTTAGCAATTTAAAATAAAAGAGAGAGAGAGAGAGAGAGAGAGAGAGAGAGAGAGAGAGAGAGAGAGAGAGAGATGACTGCTTGGTTTCAGTGCGAGGCCCACCGTTATAAAACGGTGATCAGTATGTGACATGCGCCGTGCGAACATTCCTCCGGAGAACCGTTGATGGCATTGGCACAGCTTGGGTTGATTCAATTTGGACAGAAATTAAATGTGTGGTACAGCCCCAAACCACCTGGTCCACACCCAACGGCGCGTGACAACGAATAATGTTTTAAAGGGACCAGATATAGGTCGCTGGTGACGGGAACCGTACTCCGACAAATGCTCTCCAAGCACAACCTTGTTTAGTTTTTATGTTTAAAGAACCAAATATGTGTGGGGAGAGTAGGGGACCCACTTCACCATCTGTTGCCGGTGTGGCCGTCTCAGCTGCCACAAGGCTGATTTGCCAAATGTCGTTTCTGCGCATGCGCGGATTCGAGTGTACATTCAAACTGCGACACCACCCCAGCCCACCCTCTCCCCTTTCCAGTGTTGCCAGCACTGAAAGCAGTGCTGGTCCCGTCCTGTAGCAATACAAGTCCTATGTGTTTTTTTAATGTTAAAAAAAAAGAAGTTTTGGATTAAACCACCATTTTTTCCACCCAGAGCATGGAGAAGCGTGTTCATTTATTCAACCCGAGTCTGTAGGATGTGTGCATGCGCCAAAAGGTGGCTAGGGTGACCCGAGTTGACTGGCTCAGCTTTGACGCATGCGCAGACGACGCTGTTGGATTCTGACGCATGCGCAGAAGCAACATTTGGCAAATCAGCCTTGTGGCAGCTGAGACGGCCACACCGGTGAGCACAGCTAGTTCACAATCTCGCCGCCGATCTGTTTTGTTTGCATTCGTCGATACGACAGTATGCATATCGCCGCCTATGTAGCGGCGTGTTAATATCGGTTCGATTTTGGGGTTAACTTGATTTTTAAAATCACTTTTAGAGTATGTAATTCTGTTAAATATGAAAGCATTGAATAGATTTGGAGCAATTCTTTTATGCTTGATGCGTGGTGCTTCTTGGCTTTTGACCGAATTTGCCCAAGTTCGCTCAGTATCAGGATAATGTGACTGAGTGGGATATCAGGTCATGCTGCTGGTGGCCTGGTATTCCAGTGGGGCAACACCATGAGTGTGCACCGTCACAAGTCGGTACCCATCCTGATATGACCTTAGATGTTGCTAGGATGTAAAACAACAGCAAACAAAACAAACAAACAAACAAATACATATATACATACGCACCTTGTATATGTGACGTCCTGTACACAAATAGCCTGAACTGAGACTGCTAATCATGTGTGGTCTCTGTGGACTAGTGGTTAGAGTGTTGAATTTGTAATCTGAAGTTGTTTGGTGTTGTGGGTTCAAATCCCATACACTCCAAAATGTTTTTACATTCAACAACAAAAATACGTTTTTCATCTACATGTGTTTCTCATTGAATTATGCAATGTAATTGTACTAACATATATTTTACATTACGCAAATATATTTCCTGCTTGAACTACTCTAAAGAAGATTGAAAATACCCCAGTTTTACTCTCCCTTCTCGCCACTCACCCAGCCATTGTCACAACAATCTAGGTCACTCTACTGTACACCACCAAGTGGAAAAGTTCAGTACTAAGCATGCACCACCCCTGTGGCACAAATCTGAACTATTCCGAGTTCGTTTGTTTTCCCGACGCCGAATAGATAGTCCCTTTAAGACTTAGAAGTTTGCTTTTTGTGTTTGTTTGTGTGTTTGTGTGTGTGTCTGTGTGTGTGTGTTTTAAAGTAGTAACTAATAAAGGATTTTTTGGACAGAAATTAAATGTGTGGTACAGCCCCAAACCACCTGGTCCCCATGGTTACCAGTGATCTGCCCACCACCACCAAGCTGTGTGGCTCCCCTGGCCACCACCTCCCTTGAGCCTGAGTGTGGTGCAGAGGGGGGAGGTGTAGGCTCTGAGTGCCCCTTACACACAGTCCTGCCAGCACTACTATGTCTATAGATTTACATCTCAATAAAGCACCACCAGCACCTACATATACACATACATGCACCTGGTCACGTATACCCGATCAATAATAGAACATTTGCATTCCCCCACCAATGATTTAATCAGAATATTTTACAACATGTTTAATAAGTGGACTTATTTCCTGCAGTCTAAGACTTTTGTATTTATGGCTGGTACTACCTTACCAAGCCTACCATATCTTTTTGAATGATAGTTGATACATAAAGCTGTGTTGCAGTGACTCTAGCTTTGTCACCTTTATTTTTGTCGGAGACAGATGGCGCCCACCCCCAACAATCTATTATACACTTTAATACAAAATCGACCGGATACTACTCAAAGTCAAACCTGACCGGCTGTATCGCACATATTGACCACAGTAGATTGCTGATTGTTTCAAATGAATCCACTACAATAGTACAAACATGATTCCCTTTTCCTCTTCCTTGTCATCGAGAACAAGCAGCCAACAAAACAAAAGTTATAAAGAGGAGGGGAGGCGGGAAAGTCAAATCAACCGCTCCTGCCCGTATGCATGATGCGGTGTTAGCTTACACTCGGCGTGTTTGCACTAACACCACTCCTTGTGGAGTGAGTTTTCGCCGCTGACCTAGAAATACCCGCCAAAACCAGTTTTGGCACGCTAACACCGAGGCCTGTATGCATAACACAGTGTTAGCGAGCCAAAACTGGTTTTGGCAGGTATTTCTAGGTTAGCGACGAAAACTCAGAATGCAAGAAGCGGTGTTAGAGCAAACACACCGAGTGTAAGCTAACACCGCGTTATGCATACACTCTGTCCATATTCACACAAAAATTACAACTGCAGGTTGTTTTTTTTAAATTGAGGCTGTATTTATACTGTCCATAGCATATAAGCCCGGGTACCCAGGCTTGTTTTCAATGCTGGCCAGTTGTAGTGTTGGTGTTATCTTACCACACAGTGGCTGCTGATAAGGTATTTGATTGCCTGCATTTCAGTAGCAGATAGATAATTGGTTGGTATGGTTAGTAGCCTATGTTAGTTTTTTTTGGATTTTCTTGGTATATATGTATTTATTTTTCTACTCTTATTACTAGACTAGCCTACTCCTATTTACATATCATAGGCTTGTACGTAGCTGTGTGGTGTGTTATCTGGCTACTTTTGGCATGGTTACCTTCCATTGGGCGTCCCGCTGGTGGGCCGTGACATATCACATGCCCCTTTGCAGTGCAGTTTATTTGCTCTAGTAGCCCTTTGTGGTTTTGTTAGAAGTTTAATGTTTTGAGTATAGCTATATGCTAATGTTTTCAAATGAATTATTCTCCTATTTTCTAGTAGTTTCACTTTGGTTCTTTTGTGTATGTCATAGGTTGGGTGCAGCTTGTCTACTCTTAGACAGATTTTTAGGGCTCTGTTCTGCAGTGTTTGCAGTTTTTTTAGTAGTTCTTTTCTCGCACCCATGTAGTTTACATCTCCATAGTCAAAATAGGGGAGCACCATGCCCTTGAAGATTTTTATTGACATTTCTTGTGTCATGTAGTCTCTTAGCTTTGCAAATAGCCACAGTTTGTGGTTTACTTTTGTATAATTTTATTTATACATAGGTTGTAGTTTAGTTGGCTGTCCAACTCAAGGCCTAGGTATTTGTAATGGTCTACATTTTCTAGTGTTTGGTTTCCTAACTTACAGTGTAGTTTTCTTTCTGGCATTTGTTTATGCGAGAAGAGTACTGTTTTTGATTTGCTTGTGTTGATGGTTATTTTGTTGGACTCACACCACTCATCTAGTTTTAGTAGGAGTTTATTTAGTTTAGTTATTACCTCCTCCTCTGTGGTGCCATTTGCGTATATGACTGTGTCATCTGCATATAGTTGGAGGCATTCAGTTTGCAACCATTTTTCAAGGTCGTTTATATAGATTATAAAGAGTAGTGGCCCTAACACTGACCCTTGGGGTACACCACATGTGACAGGTTGGTTGTCTGATAGTGTATTGTTTATTTTTGTTTTCTGTTGCCTGTTGTTCAGGTAGCATCTTATCCAATCCATAGTGTTGGATTTTATGCCCATGGTTTTTAGTTTTTCCAGTAGTATTTTGTGGTCTACTGTGTCAAATGCTTTGCTGAAGTCAATGAAGGCGGCTCCAACTAATTGTGCAGTGGATTTGAATCTGCTGGTGTTAGCTGGGTGTATCATGAAATCTGAGGTTCATCTAGTGTTGCTGTTAACATCATGTCAAGCTGCCCTTTGAACAGTGCATAATTAATAGAACAATAGTACATAGTCTCTATTTCGTCCATAATTTCATTTTGCTCCAGGGAAAAGATGTGTAGTAGGCTTTCACATCCTAGCGACATCTAAGGTCATATCAGGACAACAACAAAAACATGGAAAATCAACTCTTAAAAAAACATGGTTTGTTTAATCAAAGCAGGAAAAAACCCAGGAAAATATACAGATAGTTGGACAATTTTTAATTATCAAGAACAAGGCCAAGTAGTTTGGCCAAGGCAGCCACTGTAATTACCAGTGTATAGTCTTTATACACTGGTAATTACAAATGGCTCTTCTGCAGTGTGCTCAGAAGAGATTTATGTGAAACACGTGATTAACTCATCGTTACCACACTGTTTATCGCTTCATAGTATAGTTTTGTGTTGAATAAATTGGGGGTGGGGGGAGAAATAGGTTTAATCTAAATTTTTTCCAATGTCTCCAAAGAAAGCTGTTTTCTCCGGGAAAAACGCAACTCTGTCAGTATGTTGTAGTGTTGGATGTAAGTTAAAACTGGGATTGGCCACCAAGTATGAATAGCCATGAGACGAGTGGGATTAATACTATTCAGCCTCACAGTCAATAAAAACACAGCAAGAAGGAAAGCCAGGGTAGGACAATAAGTACTGGCCGGGGCACCTAGTTTACTCGGTCAGGCAGGTGATGTTCTCAATGACCTTCCCAAATGGGCATGTCGCTATTTTAAAGATCTGCAACAGCAGATTTCAGTTTCAATTGGCTGACTTGGCCAAGTAGCCTTGCCACTTGCCAAGCGACTTGGGGGAGTAAAAAATTCACTTTGGGCAAGTGGGGAAAAGGTTACTGTCCTACTCTGAAGTCTTTCTGTCCGAAGAGTCCAGCTCTTCAATGCAATGCCAGCTTGCATAAGAAACCAATCAAACTGCAGTGTACAACTGTTCAAAGGGCAGCTTGACATGATGTTAACAGCAACACTAGATGAACCTCAGATTTCCTGATACACCCAGCTAACACCAGCAGATTCAAATCCACTGCTGCACATGACAACTCTAAACAGAGCATCTATACCAGTAGATAAAATTCACCCCATACTTATAGTACAGGGGTGAACCCTAACATAGTCTAAATACAGGCGAAAATAGCTTTAGTATGGAACAGAAAGTAGAAACTCTGGTTCCAGGACCAAATGGCTACCTATATCGGCACAGAGTTGGTGAAATGGGCGAGAATGCAAAATGACAAGATGGCGGCGATAAAACGCTCTCGGTTTTATATTTCAAATCAAAAGTAGTGGGTAAATATAAAGATTTATGTTAAGAATATATTTTGCTTCTTAAATTAAGAATTTACCAGCTCAATTCATTTTCCCGCCATGTCAAAATTGTTTGCCCGTTTCTTTTCCTATTATGTTGGTTTTCACCCCTGTACTGGATGTACGGGGTGAATCCTTTATCTACCATACCACATGTAGTGGGCTCTGATGGTGAAAGTATCTGACTTGGCCTAGGCATACAGTTCAAACACTCTAAAAAAAAAAAAAAGTAATCTAATCATAATCTAACTTCTAAGCCAGTTCCGCTGCACCTGTAACACATAATAAAGTTAGTGAAACAGGTGTCTTTATGACTTTAAACCCAACTAAAGTTTAATCTAGCAGCAGTGATAGCAGTCGACATAAAGGAAGCTCAACTCATATTTCTGGTTGTTGATTTAACCCTTTCAGACTTTGGTACGGAATAATCCGTATGAAAATGAATAGCCATTGTGACTTCAGTATGTGATTTTCCGTACACTGGTTTAATCAGAACATAGCAGCGAATATAGGGAGACTGCACATGTTTGGACCATCCTACATGTTTGGACTGTCCCATTTCTTCATATGTGGAGACTGCTTCCTAACAGGTAGTTGCTTTTGATAGTGGTTGGAGCACATGTTTGGACCTTTCAACTTGCTGATCTTCTACAATATTGACCAATGGCCATCGGTAGGATTGGTGACTGGTGTGTCTGCCTTTTCCCTATATTATATGTATTGTATTCTTCAATTAGGTAGTTGGGTAAAAGTTTATAACATTTTACCATTCAGTGGATGACTTTTAGTGTACTCCTAGTGGCAACTGATTTATTTTCTGACGTTTTTCTTATTGTCGCTCGTGCACATATATGATCGTAGATAATAAGCCACATAAGATCTAGCAGTGAAACTTGTAGACTCTTCTAAGGTGTTATTCTGGCTTGTGAAAACAGTATTTTTATTCAAATATATGGAAGCATTATATTTTTACAATCATTTTAATATTTGTGATTGTATTCACACATGATTTTAAATTTTCATATTTTTTACTTGTTTTCCATAGTACCTTGCATTAGCCTGATTGTGAATATCATAATAAAATATACATGGCTGGATAGGAAATTAATCCAGCTTTCAGAAAATGTATAATGTATTGGGTCTTTATCTTATTCCCATGACATTTTTTAAACATTTCCCCACCTTGGAGATGAAACATTAATGTTCCCTGAAATAAATACATCACCTAGGCATTATTTTGATCAAAAAAATGTAAGTCTGAAAACAATAAACCAAAACAAGCTAATCAATTTCAAAAGTTCAACTCGGTTAGATATGAAAAAATAATAATCAATATTGAATTCAATCTTGAAATATATTACATTATTTTGTCATTGCGGAACACAAATCTAAACTTACGCTCTAATAGAGGGAGTGCAAGTGACATCATTACTTAGCAATCAGCAGTCAGAGGGCTGCCATCTTGGATTACGAGCACCCTCCCTAACCATGTTGTGAATGCATGCAGATGCATCATGCAGTAAAACAGAGTTGTCTTGTGTTATGGGAGGTTCTGGGCAGTTTACATCCAATGTGTTTACTTACAGCACTTTAGCAACAACTTCTGAGGTCAAACTGATCAAAATAGTGACAAATAAACCAAATCAGTAAATAAATTAAGCATGGTGTAGGCAGTTGCAAGCCTTCTGTATGTCATCCAATATGGCCACCAAAAGTTGTCTTGTGATGTCATTACACCCCCTCTTACCTCTATAAGAATACTAAGACTAAATTAAACTTATACTTACTTGCATCATAGTGACTAGATGGCAGGGGTTTAAAATCCATATCATTTGTCTTGTTGATAACTTGAATCCAAGTTCAATCCCAAAAATTAATGTATGAATAAACAACAGAATTTTTTTGCCGGTTCTGTCACCACTGTGATTTGGAGGTCCAACCTTCTCTGGTAAACTTAGTCTGGTAAATGCGAAGTAAATCTCCAAGCATGCCAAAGTAGCAAAAAAAAGCGTCTCTGCGATTTTTTGTCGAGTAGGGATGAAATTGATGCAGTCTTCACCTCCGTTTCCAGCCAAGGAATGATCCACCCCTGAATATGCCCAACTTAGGTACTCCTTAATTGCAGAGTGTTCCGGCATATTAACGCTCTTCTGTCCTCCGTAAGGTATGACAGAAATTGGATTTGTTCCAGCGAAAAGTCAAACCGATGAAGAAATGAAATAGTGTGCAACACTGTCCGAAAAGGTTGACATTTGAGCACAAGTTGCTAGAATTTTAACCTGTACACTAACTTGTGAGGCAGTTCGAACAAAACACAACAAATACTTGAAATAGTGTCACACTGACACTCACACGTCACAGTGGACGCGGGGAGGATTGTAATTGTTTCTGCTGATGCATTAGCGAATTCGTCCGATTGTCGCTAAGTATAATCCTCCGTTCAAGAATAGATCAAGTTGTTTACTGTTTTCCCATTTGTGACAAGGCACATAGATGTGACTGTCATAATCGACAGCTATTTGAGACGTCCATTTTTCGACGAAGTGCCTGTACTCCAGTGTTTATTTATACCATAATTTCTCGCCAGGAGGCGCATAGGCAGCATATCACTACGCGCCGTGAAGCAGCTTTTTTTGGACAGGGCACACACGCCCGTTCATGTTCTTAAGAAAGAAGTGCCATATCTGGGGGCTCTTTTTTTCTTTAGTTTTCTAAATGATTGTTACAATGAAAAAAATATTTTTAAAAATAAATGAATCTGCACAATCAAACAATGTGTATCACATGTGTTGCATCGCAGATTAAGATGACTGAACCACGCACCGCTCATCGGTTCAAGATGACGTAGTCGTAGCGTTTTTAATGAAAGAAACAGATATTTGATATAAAATAGTTTGGGTTTATCATAAAAACAGCATCCAACTAACACAGTCTAGCATCTCGAAAATATTGTTTATTAGTTGCAAAGAAAGATGTGTGTTATTAGAAACAATAGTAATGACGTTTGTGGACGACCTACCCTACTCTGGATAAGGATGTCTCTTTTAAAGTTGCATAGACCTAAAGACCCTATAGCATTATACTCAGTTAGGGTCTTTATAGATAGACCATAGTCCAATGAAAATATCAAATTTTCAAAAACAAAACAATTGTCTAGATTTGATTCTACATATCTAACTTAGATACTGGTGCACTTATTAAACATGTGTCATCACACTGAAGGGAATACAGATGCAATTTAAAGTTGCATAGTCTGATGGTTTTGAATTTCTACCACTTTTCTGAGATAAATATATTCAATTGATTGGCATATCATCCCTTTCTTTGGTTTGAAGTAACTTTTATTTTAAATGGCTAAGTTTTGAGATATTTGAAGTGCAAATATGTTAAAGGGACTATCTATTCGGCGTCGGGAAAACAAACGAACTCGGAATAGTTCAGAGTTGTGCCACAGGGGTGGTGCATGCTTAGTACTGAACTTTTCCACTTGGTGGTGTACAGTAGAGTGACCTAGATTGTTGTGACAATGGCTGGGTGAGTGGAGAGAAGGGAGAGTAAAACTGGGGTATTTTCAATCTTCTTTAGAGTAGTTCAAGCAGGAAATATATTTGCGTAATGTAAAATATATGTTAGTACAATTACATTGCATAATTCAATGAGAAACACATGTAGATGAAAAACGTATTTTTGTTGTTGAATGTAAAAACATTTTGGAGTGTATGGGATTTGAACCCACAACACCAAACAACTTCAGATTACAAATTCAACCACTAGGCCACAGAGACCACACATGATTAGCAGTCTCAGTTCAGGCTATTTGTGTACAGGACGTCACATATACAAGGTGCGTATGTATATATGTATTTGTTTGTTTGTTTGTTTTGTTTGCTGTTGTTTTACATCCTAGCAACATCTAAGGTCATATCAGGATGGGTACCGACTTGTGACGGTGCACACTCATGGTGACTCTATAGTGCTGCCCCACTGGAATACCAGGCCACCAGCAGCATGACCTGATATCCCACTCAGTCACATTATCCTGACACTGAGCGAACTCGGGCAAATTCGGTCAAAAGCCAAGAAGCACCACGCATCAAGCATAAAAGAATTGCTCCAAATCTATTCAATGCTTTCATATTTAACAGAATTACATACTCTAAAAGTGATTTTTAAAATCAAGTTAACCCCAAAATCGAACCAATATTAACGCGCCGCTACATAGGCGGCGATATGCATACTGTCGTATCGACGAATGCAAACAAAACAGATCGGCGGCGAGATTGTGAACTAGCTGTGCTCACCGGCAACAGATGGTGAAGTGGGTCCCCTACTCTCCCCACACATATTTGGTTCTTTAAACATAAAAACTAAACAAGGTTGTGCTTGGAGAGCATTTGTCGGAGTACGGTTCCCGTCGCCAGCGACCTATATCTGGTCCCTTTAAATTAATTTTGGCAAGCTTGCCAAAACTCTGACACCATAGACTTCAGCAGTAACAGGTTCTATTAAATTGCCTCTGTATTCTCTTTTATGTGGCAACACATGTTTAACAAATGCGTCATTATCTAAGTTAGATATGTAGAATCAATGTTAGATAATTGCTTTGGTTTTGAAAATTTGATGCTTCATCGGACTATGCATGTTTAAGAGAACCTGCTACTGCAGATGCCTATGGTGTCAGAGTTTTGGTGTGCTTGCCAAAATTAATTTTGCATGGTTGTACATCAAATATCCAAAGCTAACCATCTAAAATAAAAGTTACTTCAAACTAAAGTAAGGTAGTCTATAGGTACAAGATTCACCCCGTACTGCTGCGTGTACTACAAGTATCGGGTGAATCTTTTATCTAGGTAGTCTATAGCCATCAATCTAATGTATTTATCTCAGAAAATGACGGAAACTCTAAACCATCGGACCATGCAACTTTAATATACTAACACTAGTAGGCCTACATGTAGTCACGAAAAAACGTAGAGTAACAAAAGTAAGTTTCCTTTCCGGCTTGTACAAATCTGTGTATCAGAAATAGCAACCACGGATTGATAAGCTGCGGCTAACTGGCGATAGACTATAGGCCCTATCCACATGACTTGCGTTAGCAGTTTGTCAGCCACCCCTACTACTCACTACTACGTAATATAGTCAGTCTATAGTACTACTACTAGTATCTTATACTATCTATCTACACGGGCACAAAGTTGCTCAGTTGGTGAAATGGGGAGAACGTAAAAATCAAGACATGACAATTTGGGCCAAACTCCCAAAATCGCAGTGGTGAATCTTTTATCTATAGGCTTACCTAAACACACTACCAACCTCACTTCCCACCTGCTCTCTTGCAAGATAACAGATTCACCCCGTTCTTGCCTGCTCTCCCGCCCTCCCTCCTGTGATATATGCGTAATAGATGTATAGGTATGTGGCTAATATATGTTAACGAGATGCAGAGGTTGAGACAAAGGATTATGCTAATGAGATGACGTCATGGAAAGTTCAGCTGGCGGGTTCAGCGAGCCCTAGGCCGTGAATAAACCATTCAGTATCCAGAAGTCAAAGTGTTCAGACGTTGTACTTTCACATGGTGTCAGATGAGGAAGAATGCCGCCTGCTAATACATTACCGGGTTTGCAGCCACCTGGTCAGCTTGTCCTCAGCAACAACACGAGATCGAACTGGAAAACATGGATCAGAGCATATGACATACGCCACAGCTGCAGGTGTCATAATGAAGACAGAACAAGTGCAATGCTGCATCTTTCTTCACGTCGCTGGCGAGGAAGCGCAAAAAGTTTTCGCCAATATGGATATCGCGCTCGCTGATCAGGACAAGATTGGGCCACTCACGGAGGCATTTCAGACATATTGTGTAGGCAAATGCAGTCTTATCATCACAAGATATAAGTTTAATACGCATAATCAGGCTACAGAGAATATGGCTACGTACATCACAGCATTGAGAGACAGGGTAAAGGATTGCGAATATGGTATGGTGGAGGAGTTGCTGTTGCGTGATCGGTTAGTGGCTGGTGTGAGAAATGTGAATTTGCATAACAACCTGCTGCAAACTATTAACGTTGGGAAAATGTGTCAGTATTTGTGAAATGAGTGAGTTCAGTTCAGATCTGTTGGAGGACACCAAGTCAGACGTGGAAAGTAAGGAGATTGATTTTATAAGGAACTATGCTACTGCACGTACCGGTGCACCGGCGGTTCGGTCATCGGCGACGCCATCTTGGAAATTGCCATCTTGGAAATTGCCATCTTGGAATGCTGGCGGCGCCGGTGCAGGAGAGTTCAAGATCCGCTGCCAGAAATGTGGATATGAACACCGCCGGGGAGTCTGCCCAGCGAAAGGCAAGGCTTGCATAGCCTGCAAGAAGATCGAACACTTCGGTAAGGTCTGCAGGAGCAGACTGGGCAGAGTCAACGAGCTTACCTTTGAAGAGCCCGACCCCCACAATGCTGAGCAACATCCGGATCCGGCGGAGGTCAATGTGCTGGCAACGGATCTGTTTGTCGGTGCCGTGGACCACGGTGCCGAGCAAGATGCCGAGCTGTGGCACGCGATTGTTCGGGTGAACAGTTGTCCTGTCAAGTTCAAGCTCGACACCGGGTCGGAGGCGAACGTGCTGCCGAGGTACGTCTTCGACAGAGTTGCTCCGGGGCGGCTGACAAACACCAGGTGTTCGTTGGTGACGTTCTCGGGTCATCAGATCACTCCTGACGGGGAGGCGATGCTGGACGTCGGCGACAGAGTGCTCAAGTTCCAAGTGGTACAGAACTGTCAGCCTATTTTGGGCAAGCAGGCTTGTGTGACATTGAACCTGCTGGCGTGTGTGGATAAGGTGCACTGTGCTGTGCCGACGAACATTTCCAAGCTGACGCACAGTCCCAGCGCTCAGGTGGAGAAGCTGGTAAGCTAATACAAAGATGTGTTTCAGGGTTTGGGGTTGATCAAAGCAAATGCTGTCATTCATGTCGATAAATCTGTGCAACCTGTTATTGATCCGCCTAGACGGATTCCGTTTGCCATTCAGGGTAAGGTACGTAGTGAGCTTGATCGCATGGTAGAGTTAGGCATCATAGTTGAACAAGATGAACCTACCGAGTGGGTTAACGACATAACTATCGTAAAAAAACTAAACAAGATAAGGATTTGTCTGGATCCGACTAAGTTGAACGAGGCGATAAAGAGAGGGCCTTTCCCTACCAAAACGATTGACGAAATTATTGCCAAAATGGCAGATGCAAAATATTTGTCTGTTTTGGATGCAATGACAGGTTATTGGCAGATAGAGTTAGATGAAGAAAGTTCACGTCTGTGCACGTTTAATACTCCGTGGGGCCGGTACAGGTACACCCGCTTGCCTTTTGGCATCAAAACAGCCGGTGACATTTTTATTCAGGAAATGCACCGTGTCATGGGCGATATACCCGGTATCGGGATAGTCATGGACGACATTTTGGTATATTGGTCAACGGTTGAGGAGCACAACGAGCGGCTCCGAGCTGTGTTGGACCAAGCTAGGTCGGTTAACCTTAAATTGGAACGAAACAAAATCTTTGCTATGTAAGACTACAGTGAAGTATGTAGGTCATCAACTTACCCAGCAGGGTGTGAAGCCTGATCCAGACAGAGTGCAAACAATAATCGACATGCCAGAGCCGTGTGACAAACAAGGCGTCCAAAGGTTCCTGGGCATAGTTGGATATGTACACAAGTCTATACCCAACATGTCCGAGATAGCCAAACCACTACGCACGCTCCTGGCTAAGGACGTCGCGTGGCACTGGCAGACCGAACAGCAGGGCGCGTTTGATAAGTTGAAGGAAAAGTTAAGAACTGCTCCTGTGTTGTCATATTACAATGTTAAGAAACCCATTGTTATCCAAGTAGATGCTTGTCAGTCAGGGTTAGGTGCCGTATTGATGCAAGATGACAAGCCAATCGCACTCGCATCTCATGCACTTAACTCAGCGCAGTGTGGCTATGCCACTATTGAAAAAGAAATGCTCGCCATATGTTTCGGATGCCAGAGGTTTCATGACTATATCTTTGGCAAGGAAGTTCAGATTCAAACGGACCACAAGCCGTTAGTGGCGATAATGCAGAAACCAATTCATAAACTTTCGGCTAAGATGCAGAGAATGCGAATGCGGTTGCAAAATTACGATATTCAGCTATGTCATGTTAAGGGTTCTTTGATGTTTTTTGCAGACATCTTGTCCAGGGCGCATGGTGCCAAATTAGGTCATGGTAACCTGTTTGATGACACCTTCTGCATTGCTGCAGTGGACATTCAATCGTCAAGTTTGTTGAGTAAGATTGTCAGAGAATATCAAAAGGATGTATCCATGTCCATGTTGATCTCGCACATTGAAGAAGGGTGGGACCCTACACGCATACAGACACCGCCGTGTCTGAGACAGTACATCCCACACAAACATGAGTTAACGATAGAAAATAATCTGGTCATGAAAGGCAATCGGGTGGTGGTTCCTCTGGGTCTCCGCGGTGAAATGATTGAGGCGTTACATGAGACACACTTGGGTGTGACAAAGTCCAAGCAGCTGGCGCGGGACTGTATGTTTTGGCCGAATATGAATAAGCAAATTGAAGATAAAGTCAGTCGGTGTGACACTTGTCAAAACAACCGGAAAAGTTTGCATAACGAGCCGTTGATAAATCACCCGATCGCATGTCAAGCGTATGAAAAAGTCGGAACAGACTTGTTTGAGTTAAACCATAAGAATTACCTGATAACTGTAGATTATTACACAAAATATCCAGAGGTGATGCTGTTGGGCGATACGTCGTCTGTCACTGTTATTGAAGCGTTGAAGGATAATTTTGCAAGCGTATTCCTAGTCAGGTTATTTCGGACAATGGTCCGGAGTTTAAGAGCCATGAGTATAGGGAGTTTGCGCACCACTATGGGTTTAAAGCCATGTATTATATGCCGTGGACTATGGGGGGCGTCCACAGTACCTTCGCAATAATGGGCAGGTGGAACGGTTTGTGCAAACAGTCAAGGACATGTTAAAGAAGTGCGAGAAGACTGATTCAGATTTTCAGTTAGATTTGCTGAATTATCGTAACACTCCATTGCCCGTCTTGAATGCATCTCAGGCTCAGCTGCTCATGTGCAGGAGGCTGAGAGGTAGATTGGCAATGGCGGAAGAAATTTTGGTACCCGAAATGCAAAATCCAAAGAAGGTCCAGACAGCAAAACAGCAGCAAAGTCAGAAAGCGTTTCATGACAAGAACCTATGAAACCTATGAAAGTCGGAAATAAAATAAAATACAAAAATCATGCTGGGGAATGGAAAAAAGGGGTTATTTTGGGTCGGACTGGTATTTTGGGGAGAGAATATCAAATTTTGAACGAGTCAGGTAATATGTTATATAGAAACCGAGTGCAGATTATCAGGGCGCCTATGGGGGGCGGCCCGAGCCGGTTGGGCAGACGCAAAGTAGGTCAGCGTCGGTGCCGAATATAAACAGTGCGGCTAATCTAAGTAGGTCAGGTCGGCTGATTAGGCCGGCGAGCAGGTTAGACCTGTAGCAGAGAGCGTGTATATAAACAGATGAGAGGGACAACTCCCATACTAGAGCATGTAACATCTGCAGACTGTGGCGCTCCAAGTGGTGGTTGTTGAACAGTATAGACACAGCTGTCAAACTCAAGGCATTGTCAATGGCCGTGAGCAATCTTCATACAGAAAAAGTGAAATATCTCTAAAACTACACCACCTAGAAACAAACTGATTGGAATACACATAGAAAACATGTTTACCAACAAGATTATATTAAATTGATATGGTTAGGGTTCTGGATTTCTATTAATTTGGAATAAAACTGACGTTTTTCACTACGCGTACGGCAAACTCAAGGCATTGTCAATGGTCGTGTGCAATCTTCCTACAGAAAAAGTGAAATATCTCTAAAACTACACCAAATAGAAACAAACTGATTGGAATACACATAGAAAACATGTTTACCAACAAGATTATATTGAATTTATAAGGTTAGGGTTCTGGATTTCTATTAATTTTGAATAAAAACAAATGTTTTGCACTGAGCGTACCGGCAAACTCAAGGCGTGTTCAACACTAACCGCCAGGAACGCCACTGTAGCCTGTGTTACCGCTTTTCGCGGGAGTTGTCCCTCTCATCTGTTTATATACACGCTCTCTGCCTGTAGTAGCTCAGTGTAGATTGGGTGTTTACACATATAGCATGTGCATGTAGGATTAAGTTATATTTTCAGCTGTGTGTTTTGATATTGAATGTGTAATGGACAATTTATAACATGAGGCATTACAGCCGGACAGTGAAGGACTTCAGTGCCATACGGCGCTTGGACATTTGCAAGGACTTGTGTTTCAGTTAAGTACGCATATATGTTATTGTTAAGTTGAGTTATGTTGGATTGTGAGGGAGACTGTGTAGTGTTTATTCTTCAGCCATCTTGTACCTCCTGGTGCCCATGCCTGCCAGTGTACATCAAAGTATGGATTCATGATAGTACATAATGGAATAGGTATACAACATCCCTTTTCTTATAAATGAAAAGCAGCAATCTTCCTGTGTTACAATAATCATGTTGATGTGTACAAGTTATATACCTATGTGGATGTCAATACAATTTCTCATCATGCTGAGAATATTTAGGTTTATACATGTGCACTTGTGGAATGCTATTACCATTGCAGTTACTTCAGTGAAAGATAATCTTGAATATTTCCTCCAATACGCAAATTCTGATAATAGTTTCTCTTGCAGTTGACTAATACTGTGATTAACTTTAAATGTATATAAAAGTTGTGACTGACAACATAATAAGTCTAATGCTCAGACATACTACTGACTAAGTCTAAGAACCAAAATTAACCATGACTCCGCACTGTTCAATTAGTCTTGATGTTTTTTTAGTTGTTCTTTCAGACTGTCTACGACTAAATACCTCTTTGACCGGTTGGTCACTACGAATGACTGTGAGGTTTGCACGTTCACTAAACCTCACACTCTTTTCAGTGGGTGGTCTTGTGGGCGAGAAAGTCACAGACTGCTCATTCCCAGAACATTGGCTTTGTGGAAGGGGTTCAGCTTCAGAACAAGGGCTCTCTAGGTCATTTGATTCTCGGCTAAATCCAAGTTTCTTACTAGCCTCTGCACTAAGCTCTTTCAAGAAACGACGGTTACGCCATAATACATTTCCATTAGGCGATTTGATCATGTATGATCGAGGCTCCTTACATACTGATTTTACAGTTCCAGGAACCTATGAAGATTTGCCTGGTTCCTGCATCAGTACTTCCAGTTATTGTGCATTCGTTTGACTGTTATATGCTATGTTGATGGTTATTTTGAAACCTTTCATGTTTCAGAAATACTTTGAGGGGGGGATGTGATATATGCGTAATAGACGTATAGGTATGTGGCTAATATATATTAACGAGATGCAGAGGTTGAGACAAAGGATTATGCTAATGAGATGACGTCATGGAAAGTTTAGCCGGCAGGTTCAGCGAGCCCTAGGCCGTGAATAAACCATTCAGTATCCAGAAGTCAAAGTGTTCAGATGTTGTACTTTCACACCTCCCGCTCGCTCACCAGCCCTCCCTCCGAACTGACCCAGAAGTGACCAATTCAATGCTTTATTTCAGACTCAGCATTATGGTAGTTACATAAATTGGTCCATAGTAGGTAGGCCTAAATATAAAAATAAATGTGAATAGCATACAAGTCTTTTAATATTGTGCATGTTATATAATAACATGAGTAATTCATAACATATGGTTACCTCACATCTATTGACTTACTTGGGTTGCCAAATAGTGTAAATTAGAAATGAAGAAATGGATTAAAAACTCACAACATAGAGTTTGTTGAATATCTCTTTAATTTGTCAAATATGCTGATAAGCAAAGAAATTAAACAAATCCAAAGTCATCTTATAGTTAACAAACTAAAAATTTAGAGAACCCGGATGAAATTCATTTTGGCTACATATAATAACATAAGTAATTGTCATACATAGAGTTACTTCTATCTACTGACTAGATTGGGCTTCTAAGTAATATAAATAGATAGACTGGGTAAACTCATATTCTAGAGATAATGGTCTGGTAGTTTCAAAAGAATTCAAATACCTTGCTGCAAATTATTTGCTGAAGTTTATAAACAAAGAAATTAAACAAATTCAAAGTTGGGTCTACCAAACTGCTAGTGGACAATCTCAAAGAATTAGAGAACCCAGATATATATGAACATTTCTCTACACTGTGCATGTTATATAATATCATCAGTAATTCATAGACATAGGATTTACTTCCTATCTATTGTTCTTTATTAAACTGCCAAACAAATCTGCTGAAATGAATGAACTCACAACATAGAGTGTTTCTGACAATTCAAAATTGATTTAGCTAAAGTAATGTAAACAAAATTGAATGCGTTGCCATAACCACTCATCTCAAATCTGTGATCCTGGGATTGTGCATCTGGGTTGTTAGGTCTGGTAGTGAGGACACATTCATGTCTCTAAGCAATCATATCAATGTCAAAAATAATATCCAAGGAAACCCATAGTATATATCGAGGTGAAAACTTAGGATCTGCAACTCACTTTGTTCTGGCAATCATACAGTGAACACCTGTTAGGCTTTCTTCCCTGCCCTCCCTGCCTCTTGTACTTATGTTATGACTACAAGGGCTGAGTGTTAAACCGTGTTCACACGGGGAATGTAAATCGATTCGTAGAAAGCGACTTGCCTAGTTCGCCTCACATTTCTCGTGTGAACGGACATCTGAGGCGGATTAGGGCTGAATCGATTCACGTGATGCGCATACTGTAAACCACCTCGCGAGGTATTTTACGTGAGGCGATTTCTGTGATTCGATTTATTTTGCCCGTGTGGACGCAACTGAGGCGGATTAAGCACCTCACACGCATGCGCAGTCGACCTTAGTTTGTTGACTTTCCGGCCAATCAAAAGCGCATATTATATAATTTAATTAATGAAACCGCTATCTATGCAAAGATATTTTTTTCATCATTTATTTGTAGGGTTTCACTGCCCAGCAGAAGTTTTGACCGTTCCAAACCAATACGATTCAATCCATACATATCTAGGTCGAACCCACACTCTCTCGGCCGACGTCGACGAACCCAAACTGTCGCTGGTTAGTCTGGACTTGCTCATGCGCAGCATTCAATTTCCGGCCCAAGTACTGCCCGTGTGAACGGGCCGCTAATTCGCCTCACCTGATTCGATTTGTCTGATTCGCCTCACATTTTGCCCGTGTGAACACGGCTTATAGAAGTATTCGGTTGAGTCGAACCCGGAACTTTGAGTGTGTGTATAAATAAACTAGCCTGTGTGTATTTCTAGATATGAATAATACTGACATGTGGTATAGTTCTTACGTATACTTACAAATGAATGATTGTACGGACCTATTCTGTTACGAATGATCTTGAAGATGTAAATAAATTATAAATTTATTCCCAGTCCAGTCTTTTGTTATGAATTACTAATAGTCAGCATCCAAAAAAGTAATTTATTATTGATAAATATACCTTTTAAAAGGATAGAATTTGGTGACAAATTTGTCACCAAATTCTATCCTAAATTAATATGGTTTAGCTCCATTAATGGAGATATGGTATTCCATAGTTTTCGGATGCCAGAAGGCGAAAAGGTAATCAGGCTGACCGAGTTCAATTACCTGTTTTTACTTTATTTTTAATTGATAGCATCCCCAACATGTTGGAAATGATTCACAAATATTCTATCTTGGAATTCCTAGAGACTACGTACATCGTCATTCCAGCCGCGTGGTGCATTGTGGGATGTGTGGAAGAAAAACAAACGCGCGATAAGCACATGGCACATGCTAATACACTGGGTGCAGCTATGAAATGTGCTAGTTTCAGCTCATCTCAGCTCTTGTTTGATACATAGAATACCAACTAAAAAAATATATATAATAAATTAAGATATCATCCAGCATTGCATTTACATCAATATAATCAGCCATCTTATGCCATGTGCATTTAGATTAAAGCTGTGTTCACACGGGCAAAGTTTATGTCGACTTAGACAAGTCGATTTATATGAATCGATTTAGTGTCGTGTCCACACATGCAGTACTTTTAGCCGGAAATCGATATCTGCGCATGAGCAAGTCCATACTAACCAGCGCCAGTTTCGGTTAGTCGACGTCGGCACGAGAGAGTGTGGGTTCGACCTAGATATGTATGGACTGAATCGTATTGTTTTGGAATGATCAAAACTTCTGCTGGGCAGTGAAAACCTAAAAATAAATGATGAAAAAAATATATATGCACCTCTAGCAGGTTCATAGACCAAATTATATTATATAGTGTGATGTGCTTAATCCGCCTCAATTAAAGTAAGTCGGTTGCGTTCACACGGGCGATATAAGTCGAATCATAAAATTCGGTTCATATAAACCACGTACAGAGGTGGTTTATATGAACCGATCTAGCTGAATCAATTCAGCCCTAAATTGCTTTAGCGTAGCATCCACACAGCGAATGTGAAGCGAACTAGACAAGGCGATTTAGATGAAGCGTTTTAACTCACCAGTGTGAACGGGGCTTTAGACAAATCTGGGCACTCAGATTAGTGTTAGAGCCATATAGCCAGAGTCAGCTTGATTTATTTTATTCATGTTTTTATTTATATCCTATGGTTAATGACATATGTACGTAGAACTATAAAATGAGTAGGGTTAATCAGATATTGGTTATATATTTCTTTGAGGTCTGGACAGTGTACAGACGACAGGTAAAAAAGCTACATGCCTTCATGATGCAACATCTGCATTCAATCATGAGGCTAACCTGGAAGGACAAAGTGACAAATAAGGAAATACTCAAACAGACGGGGCTGCCCTCTATGGAAGATCTTCTGATCAAAAAAGAATCTCCAGTGGACTGAACACCTCATGAGGATGTCATCAGACAGGCTAACAAAGCAGATCCTCTACTCTCAACTGTCTTCTGGTTACAGAAAGAGAGGGCTCCCTTGTCTCCGGTTCAAGGTTGATGATTTCTTTGAAATAGGTTTTTGTTGACACATTTGACATTTTAATATTTAGAACAAGAATGACTTATATCTAGTCAATGGGGATATACAATTTCAGTCACTTTACAGGGTGATATTTACGTTTCTTAGCTGAAAATGCTTAATTATGAAGAGTTGTGTCTTAAACTTATTTATTATATTATTATATTGCATCCAGCCATCCATGTTTGTACCAAATTGTTATGTATTTTGATTAATTTTGAATAAAATTGAAGTTTTGTCCTTTGCGTATCGGCAAACTCAATGGCCACATGCCTTTTCTTTGCTGCCAGAGCCGTTTTCAGAGCATGCGCAGTCGGAACGGTGATCTCGTCTATAGAGGGGGTGTAATGACGCCACAAGACAACTCTCGGTGGCCATATTGGATGACATACAGAAGGCTTGCAACTGCCCACACTGTGCTTATTTACTGATTTGTTGGTTTATTTGTCACTGTTTATTTGTGCTGTAAAAATTGTAAGTAAGTAGATAAGTATGGAACCATTTATTCAGTGTGTTGAACAATGACGACGGTCATCTGAAACATACAGTAATACAATGTATAAGTACTAGTACTATTGCTAATGAACTTAGTGAGAACACAGTCATAACCCTCTATCTCCCCCAAGTCTTTGGTACTGTTAATCATAACGATTAGATGGTAAAGACTGACTTAACTACACAAATAGATTACACATGTTTTGCTAGGCTAAGTCAAACTTATCTAAGCCAGATATGTGTAATACATACTATATGACAAGCGAAGCTTATCTAATGTGAAAATATACTATACTGTACTGACACGTATGCTAGTTAACATGTATGAGATAGGAAGAGTAAGACTGAACTAATATTTGAAATACTGTCTTGAATAACGTCGCAGCATGGCGACTGTTCATCCTCAGTTATTCACTTGTCATAGTCTGACATCCATACAGGCTCACGGGTAGCCTGTCCCGATCGTCTTGGGCCAGCCGGTGGTGTTGCATCAACTGATGGCATCAGAGGTCGCTTTGAGGTAATGCCACCATCTGGCGATACCTGGGTGCTTAGTGGACTGCCAGGCTGTGAGGCCGTGTGCCCCAATGGAGTGGTATCATCGTAGACCAAATAGCGCCACCTGTGATCTGTACTACATTCAGGATGCGTTCCCGATTTAGGAGTTGTAGCTGGTCCAGTTGGTGTGCGAGGCGGAATCATGGGTGGATCACTTGTGGTACTCGGGTTGTCGTCGCGTGGCATGAGCGGCTGTGGTGTGGCTGGTGCCTCGCTATCTGGAGGCATCCTTGTTGCTGTCGGTATCCTGGGTCCGACGCTCATCTTTGGTGGAGGTATCTGGATGGGGATGTACTTGCGAAGGAATTTTCTGTTGCGTAGTGTGACCCTTCCAGATCCGTCAACCTTCACGACATAAAGGTCAAACTGGCAAACCTCGATGACAGTGCCGGTTTTGTCCCATTTGAGGGGGTGTTGGCCTGCCTGATTCTGGATGCGCACATGATCTCCAACAGCAAGTGGTGCTAATCTTTTGGTGTGCTCTGACCAGCGTTCTGCGGCTCTCATGTGGCGGTTGCGTAGTGCCTCTTCTCGAGCGAGCAGGGTTTCGTGCCAGGTGTTGTGCGGCTTGTATCTGCCTGGGGGGACTGGGATGAAGTCTCTGATTGGGTGGCCGAATATACACATGGCTGGTGAGAGTTTTGTGTCTCTGTCTGGTGTGTTTCTGTACTGGAGCATTGCACGCTGGAATGAATCAGTATCAAGATCTCCATTTGTAGCGGTGTTGTCAGTGATGAGACGTTTGACTGTCTTAACTCCAATTTCAGCACGGCAGTTGCTGTGTGGGTAGGCCACAGAGGATAATCTATGGTGTACACCCCAATCTTTCAGGAAGTCTCGTGTGGCTGTGGAGGTGAATTTGGGGCCTCCATCTGAGGCCAGTTCGTTAGGGATACCAAATGTGACGAATGTGCGCCGCAAGCATGTGATGAGTCCATTAGCGCCATTGGATGCCCTCTCTACAATTGGCCAGTTGGAGTAGCGGTCTACCACAACTAGGTAGTTGACACCTTTGTAGTGGAAGAAATCAGCGCAGACATGCTGAAATGGGTATTCTGGCGACGTCAATGGGGTCGGTGGTGGATTTGGCTGTGAGGGGGCCATGCGATTGCAGTGGTTGCACCTGGCACGATAAGCAGTTATGTTCGGAGTGATGCCAGGCCAGAACACAGACACTTCGGCTCTAGATATCATTGCCGTGACGCCTTGGTGGGCCGAGTGTAGGGCGGCTAGTACTTCTTCTCTGAGGGTAGGCGGTACCACCACACGGTCCCTGTAGAGTGCGACTCCATCCACTGTGCAGAGGTCATCACGAAACTGGAAGTACTCACGAAGGGAGGTAGGTAGCTCATGGCAGTATTCTGGGAAACCCGATTCAATTATGTCAACCAGTTTCTGCATACAACTATCGCTTGTGGTCGCGGTACGCACTCTCTCCCATGTCACTGATTTGATGTCTAGTGAGTTGATGGAGGAAGTTGCAGCTGAGATTACATTCTCTTCAATGCTGTCACCACTTGGCGGTGCGGTACTTAAGCCAGCCAGGATGGAGGTGGGGAGGTAGGAGCTACGGATGTCAGGATTGATGGCGGCTACATCATCAGGGAGGGTCATCATCTCAGCTTTGCCTGTGGGATGACGCGAGACTCCATCAGCAGCGCGATGTTTGACACCTTGGATGTGTACCATTCGAAACCTGTATCGAAGGGTCTTCTCCTTCAGATTTCTCAGGCGGGAGTTAGATATGTCCTCCAAAGATCGATCACCGAATATCTTCAGGAGAGGTTTGTGGTCTACAGCGATGATGAGATCTTCACATCCCAGTACAAAGTACCTCGCTTTGTCTAGGGCATCGGCGACAGCCAAGGCTTCACCCTCCACTGGAGCATAGCGTGATTCCCTACCCACAAGGGTAATTTTCCAGCCAGTTTTGCAGCAGAATGGCTCTGAGCTGAGGCAGGTACAATGTTTTTGTAGCAGCCAAAAGCCAATGCCTGTCTTGGACCAGTCGGTGGCAAGGCAGGTTGGCTTTCTTGGATCGAATATCTGGACTCCTTCTTCAATTTCGCTTACAATTGCAGCCTTTGATTCTTCAAATAGTTTGTTTAAGTGTTCATTCCATTGGAAGGATGATCCCGGCTTTAGGAGTTGCCTGAATGGTTGCATCTTTTCCGTCATACTGAAGGCGTAGGACACCTGGTTGATGAGGCCAAACCAGGATCTTGCATCTGTGATGTCATTGGGAGCCGGAAAGTCAAGGATTGCTTGAAGGTACTTTCTGCATCGTCTGACGTTATTCGGGGTTATCTCAAAACCGGCGAATTCCACCACATCCTGGCAGAATACAAATTTTTCTGGATTTAGAGTGATCACATGGTTCCCACAGGTGTCAAGCCACTGGACAGCCTGGAAGAAGCTTTCTTTGATTGTGTCGGCCCAGAGGAGGACATCATCGACACATTTAGTCTTGTTTGGGATATCAGAGATGATTTCATCATAGCGCCTGGTGTAGCCATCACCAGAGGCAATGTAACCCTGAGGTGCGGTTTTGTAGCGATAGCGGCCCCAGGGTGTAATGAAGGTTGTCAAGTGACGATCCTCCTCACGGATCGGCACGCTATGGTATCCGTTCCAGGCATCAAGGACGGTTTTCTTCTTGCCGTGTGGCACTGATCGGGCTTGGTGAAATGGTGATGGTGTGTGGTGGGTCTCACGTAAGTCGTGTACATTGAGAGGCTGGAAGTCGACGGTACGGCGAGGCAAACCACTCTTCTTTGCACATACCACCATCCTGTGGCACCAAGTGACAGGTTCGCCGATGGGGACTGGTTCCAGCACACCTAGGCAGACATCTTGGTCAAGCCCATCTTTGACATCATCCCGCCAGTAGAGCGGTACTGGTATGGGTGTGTGGTGGGCGACTGGTTCTGCATCTGGGTCTACCATCAGCTTCATGGGTGGTCCATCCATCAGAGGCAGCGGTTGGTGCTCACATGTGTTGAAGGAGCTGGCCTTGTAGTAGTCCAATAGATATTCTTGCAGTTTTGTACGGTTGGCTTCGGTAGCAGGGAATGGCATCCTAGTTGGGGCTGAAGGCGGTCTTTGACGTCTTGGGCAGTCACATGGAGCTGTCAGGCCTCTGTTGCTCTGGATGCTATTCATTCTGGAGCTGTGATGCCCCTTCACTGTTGCCTTCGTGGGCATGGGTGCATCTGTTGCTTCACCTACTTGGGGGAAGCTGTCTGAGATTATGCCCAAGGAGACACAAGCTTCCCTACTGATAAAGAGTTTATCAGAGGCATCTGTCACATATGTCATTTGTCTGGTTTCTACATGGTTGCCTTGTTCATCCTTGCCCGTGATCTGAAGGATTGTGGCACTGATGATGTTGATGCTCTTGTTGTTGGCGGCATGCATCTTCAGTGTGACTGGTATCAAATCGGTCTGGCGTAGTCCAAGGCGATGGATGACCTTTATGCCTGCGAGACAGCTTTGGCAGCCTGTGTCGGCCATGGCGGGGAGAACAGCTGTTCTTGAGCTAGTCTTGAGGGTGAAGCCGAGGGCACTGTAATCGTCACTGTTGACTGAAACAGTGAGATCAATGAATGGCTGAGGTCTTGAGTTTTTCTGGCTCCAGGTGTCAGATAGCTGGTCATGAAGGTGGTGATCAAGAGAGATTGATCTTCCACCATTTTGTTCTCCAGACATCGTGATGACACATAGGGCATCAAACATGGCACCTTCACCATCAGTAGGGGCGGTTCGTTTGGTGCCCGAGGTTGTGCGTGTGGGTACCCTTGGCTTGTCCTTGCTGCGGCACATGCTCACGAAGTGGTGGTCACGGTTGCAGTGCATGCACCTGTGACCATATGCAGGGCATTCTTGCTTCCGGATGCGGGTTGGAGCACTCTTGCCATGTCCTTTCTTCCCGCAGTATGAGCAAGTGTCTGCAGGATTTCCCCTCATGTTCATCTGTTTGGTGCGCTGATACATGCTGCCCGCTGCTTCCATGGCATGCGAATTGACAAGGTGGGATGCTGAGCGTTTTCCTGCTTCTTTGGCCTCGACAAACTGGAAGACCTCATCCAGTGTCATATCCTGGTTTTTGTCGCCTAGTAGGTCGAGCTGAATTTCCGGATCGGCGATGCCCAGTGTGAGGACGTCGCGAAGGATAGCTTCAGTGTAGTTGACGTCTGATTCACAGTTCTGGCATTTTAGCAAGAATTTGCAAATTCCTGCTTGGCCACGGAGGCGAGCTCCAAAACTGTGCACTGCTTCATCTCGATCCTGACGCATATTGTGTAGTTTTGCCCGTGCCACCATAGAGTTCTCCTCACGAACCGCTAGCTTCTTCATGGCAGCCAGAACCTCATCCACAGTCTTATCGGTGAGTGTACCGGTGGATCGTGTGAGGTCTCTGCGTAGGGGTCCATCACAACATTCCAGCAATTGCACGACTCGCTCCCGACCAGTGATCTTCGTGGCAACAATGTATTCTGACCATCGTGATTTGAAGTACGCCCATTCTTCACTGGATCCGGCAGCTGAGATGGTAGGTCGCTTCACTTTTTCGACTTTTGCGGCTGTAGCTGGACCTTGCTCATGAATGGTGCTGTGGGCTGTGATGAGTGTAGCCACTATAGCGACATCGAGGTCTTCTGTGATATATTCAGTCAGGTATGGGACATCTCACTGCAGGCATGGTTGTTGATTTTTCACGTCAGTTTAGGACGTCGTCATAGATAAGTATGGAACCATTTATTCAGTGTGTTGAACAATGACGACGGTCATCTGAAACATACAGTAATACAATGTATAAGTACTAGTACTATTGCTAATGAACTTAGTGAGAACACAGTCATAACCCTCTAGTAAGCACATAGAGGGAGTGCACGTGACGTCATTACTTAGCAATCAGCGGTCAGCGGGCTGCCATCTTGGATTACGAGCACCCTCCCTAGCCATGTTGTGAATGCATGCAGATACAGTAAAACAGAGTTTTCTTGTGTTATGGGAGGTTCTGGGTCAGCAAGTCAGTCCAGTCAGCCCCGCCAGGTCAGCCTTTTAGTCGGCCCCGTACTGCCCCCTGGTGTCAAACTGATTGTTTGCATCGGTTTCTGTTGTCCGTAGGTTGCTGATCCGCGCGTGGTGAACTATCAAACAAAAACACCACGTGAGGAATTGAAAACGGCCTGAGGCTTTTAAACACATAGTAACATGGGAATTCACAGAGATGCTAGCAATCGGAAGACAACGGTGAGTATATGCTGAGCTTAGATTTATTTCTAGCGTGAATTGGCATTAAGTAATGTTTTTGTCATGTGGTATTATTATAAATCCCCCTATTATCGTCCATACCAGCAAAAAGATAAATCACCATAATAATATGAATAAGCAATGCTTAGGATCGACCCCCCGATATAACTATATAAAGTATTTTATTATTGCATGTGTATTTTTTTACTCCACTCGCGGTGTTCGATTTGAAATTCTAGCAACTCGGGTGACCCGAATCGCGGTTGTGTTAATCGAATATGGCTGTTGTTTCCGTGGAATAAACTAATATGAATAAGCAATGCTTAGGACCGCCCCCCCGATATAACTACAGTAAAGTATTTTATGATTGCGCGTGTATTTTTTTACTCCACTCGCGGTGTTCGATTTGAATAAAATCGAAGCTTTGCACTGTGCGTATTGGAGAAGGGTCCACAGCGACGAAAGAAGCAAAAACGGCTGACCACTGGGTCATATCGAGCATACCCTTGCAGGATTAGTTTCCCATTCAGTAAGTAGTGATATTGTGTGATTTAAACAGAAATGAATGTAAATCAATTTCAAATATACTTCAAACAATTTAATCTGTGCAAAAGATACATAAATATGTGATAATGTCTGAAAAATAAACGAAATAAACTAGACAAATAATATTTGACTACACTGCTAGCTCTGTGAAGGTCTAGCCTGGTCCCCTGGCATTCATTTGCATGGGCAGAGGCCATGGGGTTTTCATCTATTATCACTCACTTTCCAAGCTGGTCCCCTAGCCTTTGTACCGGAAACAAGTTTAAACGAGCTCAAACAAGTTCAATCATGGCTGGTTGGATCACAACATAGCTAGTTGGGTCGATCCGTTTAGCGCTGAATATGCTTATGGAGAATTGACGTATCGGCAAATTCTATGGCAGCGGGCATTTGTTTTGATATATTATTAACCAATAGCTGTCATCCACCCTGCTTGCTGCGGACCGAAATTCGCAAGCGATTTCCGTTTCCGTTTGCTGGATTTCTCGGTTTCTCGGTATGAGTTTACAAATGGCAGCGCCCATACAGTGCTATTTCCGTTTCCGTTTGCTGGATTTTGTCGAAGTCATGCACAGTAAGAGTATTGTTTATGTGTATATAGCTACATGCGTTAGTCTTAAGCCTCCCCGTGGGTGGGTCGGTATTAATATTGTATTTGTCCATCCATGTTTATGGCAAATTGTTCTTTATTTCTTTTAATTTTGAATCGTTAAGGCATTAAGCCAATCGCTGTCGTCCACCCTGTTTGGTGCGTAGCTAAGCTCGACGAGCGATTTCCGTTTCCGTTTGCTGGATTTTGATATTTAACATGAGTTTACAAATGGCGGCGCCCATAGAGGCCTATTTCCGTTACCGGTTGCTGGATTTTGACGAAATCCTCTGGGTATTGTTTATGGATATATTGTATATGTATATATATATATGTACACGTGTTAGTCATTAGCCTCCCCGTGGGTGGGTCGGTATAATAATAATATGAATAACCACTGCTTAAGACCGACCCCCCGATTTTTACTCCACTCGCAGTGTTCGATTTGAAATTATAGCAACTTGGGTGATCCGAATACGGGCGTTCTTTCCGCGGAATAAACTATTAATATTGCATTTGTGCGTCCATGTTTATGCCAAATTGTTCTTTATTTCTATTAATTTTGAATAAAATCAAAGTTTTGAACTGCGCATATCGGCAAATTCTATGGCAGCGGGGATTTGTTTTGATATATTATTAACCAATAGCTGACCCCGAATCCCATCAATTGGGCCTATGGACTTAATGCCTTGACAGGTATGCTGCAGAGTAGCGCAGAGGAACGCATACACTGGTCCCAGTGATGTCATCACACCATATATGGAAGATCTGTAGCGAGGGACCAGTGTAGTTGTTCCGCGATTTGGCTTGTGCTACTCTGCGGTGGGGCATCATTAAGGCGTTAGGTCAATCGTTGTCATCCACCCTGCTTGCTGCGTACCCAAGTTCGAAGAGCGATTTTTGAACACGAGTTTACAAATGGCAGCGCCCATAGAGGGCTATTTCCGTTTCCGGTTGCTGGATTTTCATGAAGTCATTTTCAACCTCTATGAGTGTGGGTATTTTTTATGTATATACGCGTGTTAATCCTTAGCCTCCCTGTGGGTGGGTCGGTATTACTACAAACATATTCACCCCATACCCAGTCTCCTAGAGTATCTAAATCAATATCTGATATAAACCTGGCTGGATTGTAGATAAAAGCTTCACCACTACCCAGAGGCAGAGTAGGGCCAGATAGTGAGATACAGTGCTGCGGGATAATAGGGATTAACTAAATAAAGACAAAGTAGTAGACAAGTAGTTGGATTGAAGATAGAGGGAGTGCATGTGACGTCATTACGTAGCAATCAGCGGTTAGCGGGCTGCCATCTTGGATTACGAGCACCCTCCCTAGCCATGTTGTGAATGCATGCAGATGTAGTAAAACAGAGTTTTCTTGTGTTATGGGAGGTTCTGGGCAGTTTACATCCGATGTGTTTACTTACAGTAGCAATGTGGACAAAACCACACCTATCTGAAAATGAATGGCATTGTTGGAAAGAGCTTTGAAAACCATACAAGAAAATCCAACAATTGTGTCAATCGGGTGATTATTAAGCGTGCTAGAACTAATTCAATTTTGGTAATGAGGGGTCATTTCCTGCCATTATTTTAATGCTTTAGCATTACAAGTGTGTGACCCAAATTCTAGATATTTAGTCAATTTTTGTTCGAACTTGCTTAATAATCGATATATCTCACTGAAATTTTCGGTGTAAGTAGATCCCTAGCTGCTCTGTTGATTTCACCCATTAAAATAAAAGTGACTTGGAGGATATACGCCATTAAAATAAAACTAAAGTCAAGTAATAACAGATTTAAATGTCCACCTACCTTTTAAAGCTACCCAAGATATATAGAAGGTGGAGTTTGAGTGTTGAAATCAAGTCAAATCTTCTGAATGTGCACAGACACAGAAAATGTGAACGGATTTGCAAATTGTAAACATGAGAGATGGACATTTTATCTACATTATATGCTGAAATATATGGGGATACCCCCTGATACCCCCTAAGAGCCAATGAAAAGCAAGCATTTTGGGGGACCCCTCTGTTATCAGAACAATTTTTCCGGGAACATATATTTGGCAGAAAACGGCCGTCGCGTAGCGCGCGGAAGTGCACATACCTACTTACAGCACTTAAGCAACAACTTCTGAGGCTAAACTGCTCAAAACAGTGACAAATAAACCAACAAATCAGTAAATAAGCACAGTGTAGGCAGTTGCAAGCCTTCTGTATGTCATCCAATATGGCCACCAAAAGTTGTCTTGTGAAGTCATTACACCACCTCTATTGGTAGATCAAACACTATATTTAGCAATGTGGACAACATTTTCAAACCACACCAATCTGAAAATGGATTGCATTGTTGGAAAGAGCTTTGAAAACCATATAAGAAAGTCGAACAATCATGTCAATCGGTTGATTATTAAGGGTGCTAGAGCTATTTCAATTTTGGTAATGAGGGGTAATTTTCTGCCTTAGTTTTAATGCATTACAAGTGTGTAACCCAAAATCTAGATTTTTAGTCAATGTTTGTTCTAACTTGCTTAATAATCAATACATCTCACTGAAGTTTTCAGTGTCAGTAGATGATTATTAGTGATTCAGAAAGGTTATAGAAATTTCTCATTGCGTAATGAGTATATCCATGGGTCCATTGTAACTACTTTCATCCTTACCTTTGTATTGTTACATTCATAAGAATCTCAGTGATACAAGTAAGTCTAGTATAACTATCATATATCCATGAAACTAAGTTTTCTTCCTTTGTTTTAATGTTTTAGTATTACAAGTGTATGACCCAAAACCTATATAATTAATAATTTACTAATTTTTTGTTCTAACTTTCTAAATAATCAAGATATCTAAATGAAATTTCAGTGTAAGTTGATGCCTATCTGCTTTGTCGATTCCACCCATTAAAATAAAACTAAATCCATACATTGGTGACATATTTGTGGATTTTCTGTCGTCATTGAAATGATTGATCTTATAACACTGAAACTTTGGGGACCTAGCAAAGTACCTTTTCGAGCTTAAGCTGAGATTCCTTCTACGCGGTATGTGGTATGCAGTATGCGAATGGGAAGATTCCTTCTACGCGGTATGCAGCATGCGGCACACGACTGGCTATATTTAAAAAATAAAAATAAACAAGTATACTCCATACTGCACTGTATATGGCCTAATATGGCATGTATATCTATGTAACTCTTGGTACGTCACCTGGAGGTTCTTACCTTTATAATTACCAAATTATAGATAAGTATTCATATTTTTGTGGCTCTGGTAGCATTTTTACCAACAGGAACCCCCACCACTACCATATGTTTCCCCTCAGCACCCCTGGGTGAGACCGTTCCGTAATGCTCAGTCGCCTCTCCTAGTGTTAAACTAATGGACACATCAGACTCAGGTTTCTATTCACACCCTGCATGCCGCATACCGCATGCAGCACCGATCGCTACAGGGACCGATCGAGTTGTCGCATTCGCATTCGCATACCGCGTGTAAGGGTTGTAGCCCATTGACTTCAAGGCGTTTTGATTTTTTGCCGCATTCGCATGCCGCATACCGCGTGTAAGGAATCTTAGCTTTAGTCCATCATGAAACTTCACACAATGGTCAATTAATTACAGATTTAAATGTCTGCCTACTTTTTAAAGATGCCCAAGATATATAGAAGGTGGAGTTTGAGCGTTGAAATCAAGTCAAATCTTCTGAATATGCTCAAACACGGAAAACATGAACAGATTTGCAAATTGTAAACACAAGCTTGGAGAGGGACATTTTATCTACGTCATAGGCTAAAAGTCCTGGGGATAGCTCATAAGAGCCAATAAAAATCAAGCATTTTGGAGCACCTCTATGCTATCAGACAGTCTATTCCAGGAACACTTTATTTGGCAGAAAACGGCCGTCGCGTTGCGCGCGGACCTGCACATACCTACTATGTTATATTATATACCTACTATATTATATTTAATATTAATCATTAATGATTAAGTTGTGCTTTCAGCGCTGGCCTTTGCCATTAAACTTTTAAAGGCATTAATGCTTAGTCATTACATTTGAATATTTACATTCGGGCAGAGCTGCTGAGCTAGCCATTAGTCATTACTGCATTAAAAAGTCAGAAGGCTAGCCAAAGCCAAAGGAAATGAGCACATTAATTCTTAATCAAAGAAGCAAAATATATTCAATATATATGGCACCCTGCAGTCGCGCATTTTATACGATCGTGAACATGTTGACAACTTTGGATGACCCCTTACAACATGTTGCCAAGATTTTGTAGCCACATTTCTATTCCTTTGGTGTCATTCATTTATTTATTAAAAAATGAAAGTATCTATACCTGAATTATTCGACTTATCAATGAAGTTGTGTGTGTGTGTGTTTAAATACAGATACAAAGGAAGAAGAACCAACGGACACATCGTCGAAAACTGAAGGTGAAGCAGGAGAAGAGGGGCGGGGTTATAGTTGGTGACGTAGCCTTCCCAGAACTCATCACCGGACACATGCTCAGCAAGAGACGGTGTGTTCACTCACTCACTCACTCACTCACTCACTCACTCACTCACTCACTCACTCACTCACTCACTCACCACCACCACCACCACCACACACACACACACACACACACACACACACACACACACACACACACACACACACACACACAAAACCCTCACCTCGACTGACTGATAATACATTACATATATATATTATTTACATGTATATCCTATTTTTATATTATATATATTAATTTTACTGGCGAAAAAGCTGGTGATATATATATGAGACTGCTAAGCAATATGGGACAAAACTTTGTCCATTGTAATGATCAACATACTATCTGCTTATGCATTTGCTCAGGATAAACTGATTTGTTTTTTACATGGTGTTTCATAATCCTAATAGAATACATATTGATTTGAAGCAAATGTCCTTGTGTCTTCAGTGTAACTGTTTCTGTGCTGTTTTGTGTCAAACATTACAATGGACAATAAAAAAAGAGTCATCACCTTTTGAGACAGGCTCATATAATATAGTATTATAGATACAATATAGTATTTTGCTTAGAAAAAGATATAGTTGTTTGGATCTGGTGGTGAATATAACATTTGATTTCAACAATTATATACATTATTAATAATATATATTACTGGCAAAATAAATGTTATTTTCATGACATATAACTATGAATGTTGGTGTACCCCTTTAAGTTTAGGTATTCATGATTACGAATATAGGCTTACCTAGTCCTGCCTTGGAAACACACTGCATGTACCATCCTGATATTGGACTACATACTAGCTTCATTATCAACTGTTCATATTAAAGTGTTCATGATTATATATATATGGGCTTATCTAGACCTGCCTTAGAGACATAGTGTCTATGCCATCCTGATCTTGCAGTGTGTTCTGACTTCCTTGTCGACTGTTCTTTGGGTAATTGAATGTGGGTCTATTCCTTGAGCTTGGGTGTTCATGATTATAAGAATAGGCTTACCTAGTCCTGCCTAGGCACATATTGCTTATGCCGTCCTGACCTTAGACTGAGTTCTTGCTTACTTCCCAAATGGTTCCCTGTATAACCATGAATATATGTGTATCCCATTATGTGTTCATGGCTGTGAGCATTGGCTTATGGAGTCCTACCTTAGAAACACTGCATATACCATACTAATCTTAGACTATATATTAGCTTCCTTATCAACTGTTCCTTGTATAACTTTATAATATAGGTGTATCCCTTTAAGTTTAAATATTCATTATTATTGGTATGGGCTTATCTATTCCTGCCTTAGAATCAGACTGCATATACCATCCTGGTCTTGGACTATGTATTAGCTCCCTGGTCAACTGTTCCTTGTATAACTATGAATATAGGTCCATCCCTTTGAGCTTAGATGTTCATGATTATAAGAATAGGCCTGCCTTAGCCACATATCACTTATGACGTCCCGTCCTTACATTATGTTCTCGTGATTTTTGCCGATGGTCCCTTGTATAACTCTGGGTAAAATATTTAAAAAAAACAAAACAAAATCCACATTTATATAGCGTCCGATCCAGCAAGCCGTTCTCAGGCACTTTACATAACAAACAAATATACAGGAAAATAAAGTTCACCTAGTTAAAAGCAGATTTAAACAAATGTGTCTTAAGACCTTTTTTAAAAGCACCAACAGATTTACAATCTGTGATATATCCTGGCAGAGCATTCCACAGTCTCGGTCGGGGCAGCAATACTAAAAGCACGATCCCCAAAGCCTTTGAGTCTGCTCCGAGAAACGGCTAACTGGCTGGAGAGTGTGGAGCGCAGTGTTCGAACATTTGTTCTCTCCTGGAGCATAATCTCATATATTCTGGAGCCTGATCATGCAAGGCACGATATACAAGAAGCAGCACCTTGAAATCAATTCTCTTCTCCACAGTGAGCCAGTGTAATGATTTCAACACAGGAGTGATGTGATCAAATTTCTTTACCCGTCAACAACCTTGAACCGTATCCCATTAAGTGTCCAGTGTTCATGGTTGTGAGCATATGCCTACCTAGTCCTGCATTGGAGGTTCACTGCATACACTGACTGTCCTGAACTTAGGCTGTATTAGTTTCCTCATCAACTGTTCCTTGTATAACTACGAGTGTAGGTTGAACCCTTTAAGTTTAAGTATTCATGATTTCGTAGATATGCTTACCTAGTCCTGCCTTAGAAACACTGCATCAGGGATGAAAGATCTCCGCGATTTCGCGGAATTCCGGGAATTTGTCTGTACCTAATGCAATCCTACAGGACGATCAACCTAATAGGCACTACTAATACATTGTTTTGCGCTGCAGCACCATCAGTGTATACTAATACATGCTTCAAACGACGCAGCACTATCAGCATATACCCATATATATATGAAACCTGACTTCCAGGAATTTTCCGTGATTCCCGGACAATGTTAAACCTATGGGAGAATATCAGCATTTCCGCATTTTTCCCGGAGACTACTTTCATCCCTGCTGCATATACTATTCTGATATTGGAATATATACTAGCTTCCTTATCAACTGTGTTCATATCAAAGTGTTCATGATTATGTGTATGGGCTTACCTTGTCCTGCCTTAGACACACACTGCCTGTGTCTTTTTTTAATAGTTTTGTGTGTGATGTGGTTGGGGTTCATGTGTATGTGTATAGATGCTCACTTAGTCCGTCACTAAACTTGTTACAGCTCCTTATTGTTTCCCTTCCATCTCACAGATAGCCATGTTGACAGATACACAGACACAGACAATTGTACCACTACCCACTATCTAATTTAGAACCAGCTGCTATCTCTGGTTACGCAATGAGACTCTCCTCTGGCGCCTCATAAAAGTTAAGGCATTGAAATCAACTAATCCACAGATTTATAACCCAGGCAATACCCTTACACTAAATTGCATGGATATAGTTGACACCCTGCTATCCATTGCAATCTTCTTGCTAACCACTACCCAGAACCTACAGTGACACATGATAATATCCAAACTGAATACTCTAGCCAACCCCTCTGAAATCATAAGGGTGCAAATACTGGTGCCAAAGCCATCTCAACACATATCAGCTTAGATAAGCTATTTATCTTCACAAAAACATTTTTGAAGATTTTATTTCTGTTCTTTTTGTGTTTAAAATTGTGTTTTTATTATTTTGTTCATATAACTTTTAAAGGTTAATAGAATGACTGGGACAACGCGGGGGGGGACCTGGGTACCAGGGGACAGTGTGCTGAGGATATGAGCATGGGGCAAGTGGCTGGGCAGGCTTCCTCTGAACGAACTGAAGGGTCTGCCATGTTTCAAAATAGCACACCTGAATGTACGTAGTCTCACACAGAAAATAGAGCAATTAAGAATTGATCTGCCAGTATCAGGACTTGGATATTTCCACAGTATCAGAAACATGGCTTATAGAAAAAAGCCTTATAGAAAAAAATACTAACTTCAATAACAAACTACACCTTCCTCAGGTATGATCGAAAAGCAAAACATCTAAATGGGCAAGACAAAGCTGGAGGTGGACTAGGAATTTACTGCCGAAATTCTCTGCAAGTAGATCCTAATAGATGTGCAGATAGAAAATATTTCAAATGCTGTTCTGGAACTGCAATGGGTGGTTGTAATTCTAGAATCATGCAATACCATGTATTGCATACTCACCAAGTGCATAATACATATGTTGAACTGGAATTGTATGCAGTTACTATTACAACTAATAGTCCATTTATATTATGCTTCTATTATCGAACAGGATTTTCATATGGTTATTATTGCAACTGATATTGTCATTTATGTACCAACAAATTGTACTGAACGGCCAGAAGACCAGTGCTCTGGCGGTGACAAAAGACATTATTCGCTGAATAAAATACATTTAGTAAGAATAAAAAAAGACCAGGGACCCAAACCGAAACCCAAATAGCAAATTATATATAAAAAAAAAAAAGTATTGATAGTACTCTGGAATTGTAAGTTTTATGCTTACAATTACATACATACAGGAAGCACAACACTCATACACAGGGTAGGTTCAACAACATACACCAGCTTGTCAGGATCTTCACGGCAGTTGGTGGGGGTGTTTTTGTTGGGGTGTGTTTTGGTTGTTTTGTTTGTGGTTTTGGGGGTGTACTATTCTGGGATACTTACTGAACTAAATGTGGTTGACATTGTGCCTTCTCAGAACGTCGCCACGGGCTAATATAACGCTCTCCGGTAAGAAGAAGCGAAAACTCATCAAACAGCTGAAACACATGGCGACAGATAAGGAACGGGATCAGCAGGCCAGAGTCGACAGTGAGTAGTGTCGTAAACAATGCATTGTAAAGTCGACGGCTGGCAGCTGGAGTTGTGTAGGTAGGCTAAATATGAAATCACTACAGGCAAGAGAAAGGTAGAGTATAAAGTGCACAGAAAGGCAGAGAGCTTGCACCCTCAGGTTTATTATTATATAGGTTCATGAATCCAAGATGGCTGTCACACCTGACCAGCTCCTCCAATCAACAGTAGGCATTCTCCAATCTACCAATGAACATTCAGCATGCTTGTATCCATGCCTTGGTTGTTTATGGCTAAAGTGCCTTGTTGTGTCTGGGTGTACAGTGATCCGTAAATAACAGTTGGGGGGAGGGGTATGTGAGCAGAGCTGAGTAATGCCCCTCTCACACTATCTATAAACTACACAATGTCTATCTAAAACTCAGTAAAGGATCACCAGCACCACATAATACCTTAATGCCTCTGGCCCTATATATCATTTACCTTTTCATATAACACTTGTAATCTCGTATAGACCAGTTCACACCATCCCGGCAATGTCTAATTATCGGGAAATTTTACAGCGTGACACAACCAGGGTTTGCGCGCATCACTAAGAGTCTTGAATTGAAATTTTGTGTGTTGTGAGTACCCTCAACTGTTCTTGAATTTAACTATGTTATTTGGGGAATATATATATATGTACACGTATATTTTATATAGTGCCTCATCGATCTGATGCTTCCAGGCCTAAGAGGACCGCATGGGGGCCCCACCTACGTTGGTTGGTGCCTAATCAAAACACACCAAATAGTCCCGCTCCATGCTACGCAAGCCACCAGACGCCCGTCTCCCGTTTTGGTATATTGTCGGATTTGAACCCACGGGTTTAAACCCTGGTCGAGTCAAACCAACGACTTAAAAATTGATAGTTGTCACTCCCTAGCCAGGCACTCAACAATATTACGATAGGGAAAGGACTGGTTGGCTCAGTGTCAGGATAATGTGACTGAGTGGGATATTAGGTCATGGTGCTGGCAGTCTGGTCTCCCATTGGGGCAGCACTATAAAGTCACCATGAGTGCACACTTTCACAAGTCTGTACTCGTCCTGATGTAACCATAAATGTTGCCAGGACATAAAACTCCAAAAACCAACCAACCTTCCACGCAAGCATGTTATTCAATATGTATGTATGCCTTATCTTTATATATTCGACTTTTTCTTCTTTTTCTTTTAAAGCTGAAATGACTGATGCGCCGAAAGAAAAGAGGAAGAAAACAAAAGACAAGTCCGAGGGAGCGGAGGCTGACGTGGAGATGGCGGATGCTGACGGAGATGAGGCTGATGACCAACAGGAAAACGAGGCAGAGGTTCAGGGCGACGATTAAACATAGGTCACGTGACTATGAAAATGGAAATTGGGATTCCAACTAAGTATGCTTAGAAAGTAATACCATGATAATTTATTTGCTGAATTGCAGATCGTTTGCTCTTTTGTCTAACTCAACCATATGCTAGGGTTTTAAACAAAGAAGCAAAAATGATGTATGGAAGAGAAACGTTTCTGGTTACATGGCTGGAATTCCATTTTGGCCTAAAGCGCTGCCTCCTCAATATATTTAAATACGCTGCCTCATCAATATATTTAATATAAAGGGACTTTAAATATAAAATAAACTTTGATTGTTTGTCATATCTGTACTGATACTGACTTCTCATGGTGACTTTATAGTGTTACCCCGATATCGCACTCGGGGGCAAGTGAGCAAACCAGTCCTTACCATATCTTATTAATGCAGAGCACAATGGTACTAGGTATCGACATGTATCCGTTTTGTATGTTATTGGTTTGACTCGGTTGTGATTCGAGCCCACGATTTCCTGTACCGAAAACTAGCCAGCCCTCTTAACGGATTTGACCCCCGCAGCTGGTGACAATACTTGCAATTTGAAATTAACATACGAGTAGTAAAATACTCAAATTAAATAGGTTTGGTGTTTCCATATTGAGTGGGACCTACTTTTCTACATGTAAGTGGAAACAGGGTGTACTAAATCAGGGTTCATACCGAATTTGACATATCAAATTCCAGGACCTTTCAGTGCAAAATTCTAGGAAGACATTTATTAAATTAAAGTACTCTTTAAGACATGGCAGTATTCACAGTCAACCCAATGTGTAACTGTTAGATTTGAAGTGTAAATATACATAACAAATAATGAATGTATATGAGTCAGCCTCACGAAAATGGGCCATCGGTGGTCAATTGAAGATGTCGGCATCGCAATTCTTAAAAGTGTAGTGCATTTCTTTGTTTCATATTAAATTATCCTAGAAACAAATAAGGTTGTTGTATTTTCTCGACCTTTACATTCCGGATACATTTAAGGACTTTCCAACACCTCTGTCAATACTAAATTATAATTATACCGATCAACGCCGACATCCATGCTCGACGCCGACAACTTTCCCCAATTGGCCTCTTTTTGTGATCCTGACTCATGTATAGTTTTTTTTATAACAATCAAGAGGCATGATCACAAAAGTCACTTTAAATTTGAAATATCACTGATTAAAAGTTCAGGAACATCTGAGAATAAAGGATATTAAAAAAAGTCCATTATTATCCATTTTAAAGGAAAATTCTGAAGCTTTCCACCTGGAATCCCTAATGATAAAATTCCAGGTTTTCAAGGACCGGTATGAACCGGTAAATATTCGCAGTACATTATTTACAGAACTTATGTAATGGTACAACTAATTTTTATTAACAAAATTGTATTGCTATTTAAAGTTGCAGTCTGATGGTTTTAAGGGTTTTTTAAGATAAGATAGATTATGATAAAGTTGCATAGTCCGATGGTTTTGAATTTCTGTATTTTTTTTTAGATAAATATATTAGATCGATCACTAGTATCTACTTTACATTAGTTCAAAGTTAATTTTATATTAACTGGTAAACTTTTGAGATATTTTGAGTGAAAACATGGAAAATTAGTTTTGGCAAGTCACCAGAGACTTCTGCAGTAACAGGTTCTGTTAAATTGACTCAGTATTGCCTTCTACTCAGAAACAAATGCTTAATAAGTGCATCAGTATCTAAGTTAGATATGTAAAATCTAATCTAGATAATTGGTTTGGTTTAATTTACTAACTTTTGATTTGTTCCAAGTACAAACATGCCAAGTTAATTTTGGCAAGCACGCCATAAGTTTCTGCAATAACAGGTTCTATTAAATTGACTCAGTGTCATCATCTATGTGGCAACAAATGCTTAATAACTGCATCAGTATTTAAGTTAGATATGTAGAATTAACTATTGGTCAGTGTTTTCGTTTTGAGAAAGTTATGCTTTTATCGGACTATCCAGCTTTAACCATCTGTGATAATAAAGGGCAGATTTCCTCGTTGGCTGATATGGGTTATATAATCAGTGGTGGAGTGTTAAAATAGTGAGTGAACGCAGGTTTGGCTTTATTGGAAATAATGAGGGAATGCTATTCCCACAGCACTGGTTACAAATAATGTTTACGTATATTCTTCATCATAGTCCTGACGTTTTGGATGGAGAAACCCCATATAATTGTCAGAAATATTTGTTGGACGAAAGAAAGAGAAAACAGCTACTGGCGACAAATAAAGAAAAAATGAACTACGCATCATTATGTACATTTTTTATTTCCTTAATGGGAATTCCTTTTTAATGTGTGTATCCATCACGGTTATATAAACATTGACAAAGGTTAACTATGGTAACATATCTCAGGGTATTATAGGATCATCTTGGAACACTGAACGGTCCTGTCTCGACCCGAGTGTGGGTATAATGGCGGTGCCGCAGTTTCCTCACCACGCGCATCTCCACAGCAAACCAACACAAAATGCACACGTACATTCGCCTCCCTTCAAGATCAGCAACACATAATTACCGTTTACATGGCCGAGGCCGGTCAGCTTCCTCCCACTTTTGGTCACACCCATTCTCCAATCTTTCACCACAGTCCCTTCTCCTCCCCCTCCTCCCCCCCCCCCCCCCCCCCCAATCCGCTCCCTCCCCACACACTAAAACATAATATACATCAAATCTCTTGGATTATTTATTACACGTGGAAAAAGTAATTATCACTTTCGTCTCTTGAGATCAAATACCTACACAAAAATATTTTAAATTTAGTTTTGTTTTAAAAGAGGATTGAGGGGAAAGCTTGTTCACCTTCATCTGATCCGATCTAATCCCGTTAAATTAAAAACTGGACAATTTTCTCTTTGAAATATTGGTTCGTTTTTCTTTGAGGGGAGGGGGGGGGTTGGATTCTCCCCATTTCCGAATCACCCAAATCCATCCAATAGGTTACAACTTGCCTTACACGTGGAAGCCCTGCATAGTACATTGTTTTATTTATTTAATTAATTAATATTACAATGTAACCGAGATTTTAGAAATATCCAAATGCCGTGCTTACTCTATTCGGACCAAATCATAGTGCGGGGCGGATTTAATTTAAATTAAACTCACACATAAGATAACCAGTGCTAAAAGAAACTGGCAAAGATATCTTCCATACTGCAACGTTGTACTATAGGCAGACCTGGGTGCGTATTCACCACACTTGTCTACAAGTCAGCGTCCCTGTGGCCATGTGACCTCGCCCCTCCCTCACTCCCCCCGCCCCGAAACCACACACAATTGGACACTCAGCTAAAGGGTACACCGCAGCGCTTACTGTCACTAGGACATCCTGCCCCAAGAGCCTAGGTCGACAGATGCATGTAAACACAAGCGAACCATGCAGATTTAAAAGAGCCAACATGGAGGTGGGAGGGGGGGGGGATGTTTGTTACAATTTCAGTGGAGACTGGCCACGCTATCTTTTATTTGTGTGTGTGTGTATATATATATTTTATTTAACCGTAAAACACATCCCTTTCTTTCACTGGAGACACGCGCTGTGATAACAAACTTGGGACAGGGACGCCAGCGAACACAGATATAACTCCCAAACTCCTTAAGTGTCTTTTAACACCGCCACACAAACCCACATTCACACTGACCATATAAACTAAAAATGAAATGTTTAAACCCCCCTCCCCTAAAAAGTTTTTTCTTTTATATATATGATTACAATTTTATGGGATTTTTCTCACTCACCTGGATCACCAAAGAATTTAACAACTTTGTTCCACACCAAAATATAATTATGACATTTCATTCATAACTATTGGTGAAAACACCCAGCGAGCTATTCAGGTCGTCGTATATAGAGTGTACCTACCCATCAGACTGATACAGATGGAGGCTTCCCAGTTCTTACAACTGGATTTCATATGTATATATATATATACATGTATACACATTTATATATATATCCATGGATATATGGATGCATATATGTATGGATATATATGTACATACATCAAATTAAGCCCAACCAAATAACTAGCCAGCTTTATTATTATCAACACTACTATGCGCGTTCGAGGTACTGTAACCGATCTGAAAATCACCACGTCCATATTAGTATCACTTTAGATATGTCTAAACCAAAATATATTTTGACCTGAGCTACAAAGCCCAACGTTGATTTATTTATTTTTGTATACCGGTATATATCGTTTGTTGCTTTGCGTTAAACATTTGCATCTGCGGTGTCTACTTTGCCCGCTTTTTTTAAAGTCACATACAGAGCGCTCCCGTGGCAGACCGGCATACGCCAAAACTACCATGTGGATACGTCAGACTGATCCTGTGCGCATAGGCCAGACCCACCCTGTATGCATGTCCCACATCCACCCTCTGCGCATGCTCCAAACTACCGTGTGGATACGCCAGACTGATCCTCTGCGCCTACGCCAGACGCACCCTGTGTGCATGTCTCACATCCACCGTCTGCGCATGCGCCAAACCACCGTGTGGATACGCCAGACCCACTCTGTACGCATGTGCCACATCTACCCTCTGCACATGCACCACATCCACCCTCAGCACATGTGCAGGACCACCTCCTTCTGCGCATCCACCAGACCAGACAACCGTTTGCAGATTGAGTTATGGGTAATAATTGCTACAAACCAAAGACATGTGAAATTAAATTGAACAATTTAGTTTTTTTTAAATAAAAATGATTAAATGAGGACACCCACATGAAAATTTGGTCACAGGGTGGTCAGCACAGGTAACAATATACATACGAGTTGGCTTGTCTAAGGAGACAGGATACATCTGCTTGTCAAATGTAGCGCAAGTTTTGAGTTTGTGCTCGATCCTTGAGAGCGGCCACACACTGCGGAAATCTCTCGCCTCAATAGTAGCATGAATAGTCTCATTTAACCGTAATCAGAAACATACATTAGTTGCGTATTTGCCACGCATAAGACTGCATTACCATTATTAGTTTCGCACCAGTTCATATCAGTGTGACCACTGAATAGCGCAGACGGCTTCATCATGACGTCATATTCCCTCCCCCTTCGTAACCCCAAATAAATAACCAGTATAATTCGGATAATACTAAATGTATACTAAGCAATACCGGCAGGTATGCACAATCTCATATCCGAGGCATGAGTGTGTATGTGATGTATAACACATTATACAAATATAAGTTGTTGGGGAACATTTATTGTATTACTATTATTTCTCCTTAGTAGCTGTGATGGAGTGCCCCCCTCCCCCTCCATCTGTCGGGATAATGTATTCGGATCTCCCCCGCAGGAATTTTTCGCTTATTTTGTACAGTTTTAAGGCAAAATAAATGTACGCCAAAATCAATAAGAATAAGAATACAAAATTTGTAAAGTACACAATTTTTTTTCACTGGAGTACCCAAATAGGAAATTTGGTTTAGGCAGGTATATATATATATATAGTTTGTTGGGGATTTTACATCCTAGCAACATCCAAAGTCATATCAGGATGGTCATATACATGTATGTATGTTTGTACACACATACATTTACACCCCCCCCCCCCCCTCCGCTTATCTTGATATTGAGTTCAGACATGACATCCTGTACACTGGCCGGTATCATTAAATAACGAATTCATATTAAATGTCAAGACCCTCCTTGTACAAGATAGTCCGGTCGAACGGTCATGATTGCAGGTCCAGTCAACAGTAATAAGGAAAAAAACACAATCGCTGGTTATCTGTAAGCATAAACACTGTACGGTAAACGCCATGATCAGGCCAGGGACCAGTGATGGTGTGCTCTCCGAGCTGAGTTTTCGTTACTGGATGACTTCTTACAGAGGTATTATATATACACACCGCGCCTCTGCTGATAACTGACCCGAGGGTGACCGTGTCAACTGGGACACCACCAACGGGTGGACAGAGAACTAAATGTGATATTGCACAGCAATGCACCAGTGCAATATCAGCTGATACTGCATGTGTGCAGCAATTGTGCATGTGCAATGGGTATCACAATAGAAAATGTTGCATTGTATTTATTTAGGTATTTAATCAACAATATGTCACAATGAATATCTGTGTCCCTGTTTCGGCCATGCAAGCACGCATGCATGCGTCTTGTGGATTATTTAACTTATTCTGAACACATGTAGAACGCTTCATCTGATTTCCAGAGCAACACGCAAACGAGGGCAGCATCCCTTAGTTTAGTATTGGTCGCCGACCGCATTGTCAAAATCTCTTCAAACCGACATAAACTCAACATCGCAGGGAAATGCCCCCAGTTCATTACAGTGACACGTTGGGAACTAGTCTTTGTAATTCTCCTAATCCACACCAGAGGTCAAGCGCAGTAATCCGTCACCATCTGGTGGCGCCACCTCGTGGATCATGGCAAACACTACTAATCCCATCCAGGTCCAACACTTCCACACACCCATCCATCCGAATCGTCCTATTGCAACTCATCCTCATCATGGTCTGCATTTATACGTGCTCTTTATTGTCCATCAAGACTAACGTGTTGGCTTCACTTGTCACCATGGAATTCTAACTCCAACCATGCATCGCTTCTCGCAGTAGGCTGTATATGAATACGCTGTATGTCGCTGAATGGATAAGGGCTGTAGATTATAGCCGTTCACCCATCTCACATTTTCAACTGCGCACCTTTTGGGAGGTTGACCTAGACTGGGTTCTTCGTTGCGGCAAGATGCATGCCCCACACATACATACACACACTTGCACCCCCTGTGAGTGTCAGCAGTAAACTAGGAGAGGTGGAAGGAGAGCTGGCCTTCACGTGCAGCCAGCCCCAGCTTGGCCTTCATGATGGGTGCGCTTGTGTAGTCGGGCAGCTTTAGGTAATTGACACATGTCATCACAGACGGGAGGAAATTATCCGGGTTCTCAGTCGCCTCAAACGTCTTCCGCACAATTGTCAATGGTGGGTTCAGGCTCCTCAACCCTGGAGACGCGTAAAAACTGCTTAGTTACATACATCTCACTTTATGTACTCTTTTAAAACTCCATTAATTCCTTTCCAGATTATATACATATTTACTAGACCACAGTTTTTCCATTTCTATTATAAAATTTAAATACTGTATTATATAATTTGTCTTTTATATTTAAAAATACCTGATGTGAAGATGAAACAATAGAATATATACTGTAACAGACCACAGCTTTCTCGTTTCATTTTTAAACATCTTGCCCGTAAAAGAAATCTTATTATAATATTCATTTAAAATAAAAAAGAGAACAACTTATCTACTGGGATGAAGTGCTAAAATACATTGCAATAGTAAATATAATTTTTAATACATATAATGTATAAATAGCACTTCGACGAAGTGCTAAACAAATACATTGCAATAGACCACAGATCATACATTGAAAGTACAAAAATAGTCTGATGTATTCATGCCTTTAGAAAGCACAGGGACTCACCGCCAACGGGTAGTCGCGGGGAACCAGTTACAAACTGGAGGAACTGCCGCTGGTCCTCCTTGTTGTAGGAACTGAGCACCTCGAAGAGCAGTTTGACAGCACGTGAGTCGTGGGTGTAGCCGTGGTCCGGTCGGCAACACTCCATCAACACCTTCACCTCCCACGCCTCATTGCCACCTCCGCAGAACAACTGGTCCAGCTGCAGCAACGCAAGTCACATGTGAGGTCAAGGTCATGGAGGAGGAGCAGGTCAAGGCCACGGGGAAGCACCAGGTCACAGGAATCAGCATGTCATGGGGAAGCACCAGATCATGGATATGGGGGAAGCACAAGGTCACGCGGAAGCACTAGGTCATAGTCATGGGGGAAGCACCAGGTCACAGTCATGGAGAAGTAGCAGGTCACAGTCATGGAGGAGCAGGTCATGATCAGGGTTTGTTTGTTTATTTTTGTTTTATGTCCAAGCAACATCTACGGTCATATCAGAACGGGGGAGAAGCAGGTCACGTTCATGCAAAAGTACAGCAAGTCTAGGAAACAGCATTAAGTTCAAGTTCTACAAAGTTGGTTCTGTGGTATAAGGATTCAGTTTCATTTGCTTTCACTACTTTTACTCAGGTTAACTCATAATCATACATACACTGCCCTGTGTATTGTCAAGGATACATTCCGAGAACATGGAGCACTAACAACAACGTTATATAAACAGGGGCATTAACTAAGCAGTGCTTCTTGAACTAATTCTTTCCACCCATTATGTTCTATATAACATGTTGCACTGACACTCGCTATAACGCAGCAATGCTAAATGAGGCAATACTAAATATATAACACAATGAAACACATAAAGAACAGGGATATTGGGAGCGGGCAGATTTGTCTGACAGGTTTGTCTACCAGGTTTGTCCAACCATGGAGTGCCTGGCCTTTGACATAAGAGTATATTTCACCAGAGACGTACCTCAACCGGATAGAAGAGGTGGAGGTGACTGAGTGAGAAGACCGACTCGAACCCTTCTCGTAGAGCTTCAAACTGTCGCGAAACACCTTCCACCAGAGTCCAGTGTATAACCAGCTGCAAGGACACACATAAAGCTATCAATGGTAAAGTACCGCAGTATCTGTGTAATCTTCTGTCCCTCAGTCATCTTGAACTCTCAGATCATCCAGTCAGATATTATTACATGTCCTTGTGTCTAAATGCGAATCATATGGCGATTGGGTTTACTGCATGGCACCTTCTACTTTATAGATTCTCACAGACAGTAAGAAAAGTGGGATATCTTGACAAAGTTTATGGTTACTTTTTGTGGTAAATGAAATTTCTCTATTATTCTTTTTTTTTTTAGAGATCAGGCTGCTGGCACCATGACCCGATATCTCACTCAGTTACATTATCCTGACACTGAGCTAACCAGTTCTTGCCCTATCCTAGTAGTGCCGGGTGCCAGGCTAGGTAGTGTCATGGGGGTGATGAAAATGGGAAATACTGTGCCTAGAGCGGGACTCGAACCCACATCTCTTTGCATTCCGGGCCAGTGTGCTAACCATTACACCACCTAGGCTCCCTGATATCAACACTCCCCACGCCTACCTGTCTATGTGGTTACTTGCCTGAGAGGTCAGTGCAGACCACTACACTCGTCCCCCTGGAATTGTAAGTCTTGTAATGCTTACAATTACATACATACAGCAATGCACTACACATACATACACAGGGTAGGTTCAACAACCATACAGCGTGTGGGTGTGGGTTGGTGGGTGTTTTTGGGGTTGTTTTGGTTTTTTGTTTGGGTTTTGTGGGTGTGGTGTAGCAACAAATATCAATTTTGTAAGTCATTGGTTTGACTCGGGCGAGCCTCCTCTCTACCAATTGGGCCACCGCGCCCGGTGTCCTTTGAAAACAGGCACTAATATAATAATCCTCATGGGTGGGCGGAGTGATTTCAAATGAGTCTCAGACATTGGCTTCGGTCCTATTTAAAATAGCTCTCCATCCATGCAGACTGCTACATATCCATCCATAAAAGCACTCACCTTAAGGTACTCCTCCAGGTTGTCCAGAGTCACTCCAATATCCTTGCCGCCCTTCTTGAGCTCGATAGTCCCTTGTCCGGGTAACAGGAAGTCGAGCCCCAGGTCCTCCACACTGCAACCATCCATCGCCAGCGACTCTAGTGCCAGACGTCTGGACTCTGCAGTCTGAGTGGTTTTTGGAACACACATTAGTTAGATACAGTAACGCCTTCTGCTCAGCTGAATCGCACAAGTACCACATGAAGTCAATAGAAGTTCAAGTTACTTACGCCTCCCTGATTTTTCTAGATTATGTCCTGATTCATTGATTGCTAATGCTTTGACGCCGTGGCAGCGGCAAGGACCATATTCACAGTGAAAATCTAGTGGTATGTATTCTGTCAGTCTTGTTAATCACATTCAGATATTGAAATTTACGCGAAATTCCGAAGTGGTCAAATCAGTGTCAAACGATTGGAAAAAAATCTGTGATGCAATTTGTGTCATCGACAGCAAAGTTTAACTCACAAAACACAGCTAAAGTTACAGGTGAAACAATCCAGTTGCTCTTTGGAACTCTAACAAATTATTTTGTGCTTTACGTTAGTAAAATGGTCTCGCATGTTATTCACAATTAAAAAAACAAGGCCATGAAATGTACACACTCTAGGAGATTGTGTCTGAGTGTCAGTGGACACTGACACCCAGTGCACTCGGGGGTGGAAGGGTTCTCCTTTGAGTAATGCATGAGTCAGCCAAGCGTGACCAGCTCATGACGGTCTCAAATTACAGTTATTCTAATGTAAAACAGCAATTGCTAACAATAACTTACATGCGTGCGGTCATGGTCGATGCGCTTCTTTTGTCGGAGCACTTCGTCGAGCTGCTCGAATGACTTTGCAAGCACAGGGTCCACAAAGGATAGAGCCGAAGCCGTCAGCGTGTGTTCTTGACCGAGAAGCCACTTGTAGAATATCAAACTCAGGGGCAGATCCAGCTGGAAAACACCAGCCACAGGGTTACAGTAGAAATAAGGTATTGGCAGAGTTTCCCAGATGGAGGATCGATAAATTGCTAGTTAATGTTTGTTATTATTTGACGCCCTAGCAATATGTAAGGTCATATCAGGACGGGTATCGTCTTGTGACAGTGCACACACATGACGACTTTATAGTGGTGCCCCACTGGGAAACCAGGTCGCCAGCACTGTGACATATCCCACACAGTCACATTAATCTGATACTGTGCTAACCAGTCTTTGTCCTATCCTATTAATGCAAAGCGCCAGGCTACGTAGCGACACATATAAATTTTAATAAGTCATTGGTTTGGCTCAGCTGGGATTCAAACTCCCAACATGGCATCCACATGAGAAGCCTTTGCTCTATCGATTTGGCCACTGCGTCCGGTCTCACTAAATGTTTGTGAAATAAATAACTTATGTGACAGGCAGTGTAAGCAGTAAAGAGTTCCATACCATACGCGAGTCCATTAGGGCCTTCGCTAACAGTTTCCCAAGGAAGCGGAACCTCGACTTGACCCGGTTGACAACCCCCACCTTGGCATTGCGCCCAAGTGGGGCGGGGAAGAGGCCACAGGGCGAGAACATGTACAGTGTACCTTCGTTTGGACCTGCAGGAAGAAAGCTTAGTTCCATTTTTGTACATCACTACCGAAAAGTAAATGACATACATAAAAGAAAGAGAGAGGGAGAGAAAGATACATAAACAGACACACACTAATACACACATACCCACCCCACACACTAATATACACCCAGAAAGATCTTTATAAACAAATCTAGGAAGGCGGGTCAGTGCTTGACACATTTTACGTAGCCATTGCGCAGACTCCTCAATTACCCAATTGAAAAGCATGTGAAATTGACTACTCAAAAGAGAAAGCACGAGAAAATTCTCATAATTAAAGAGAGTAAGATCCAAGTCCATAAAGAATGCATGCTGTAGATAGCTACATAACAACTGAAAATGATAAAACAAGGGGAACCACAAGACTATTACAGGCTAGCGGGGAAACCAAGTCATTAGACTTTAACCATCATAGACAGCATAAATACAATGTCACAAAAAGAAAAATGAAAAAATGCCATCTAGTTGCGCCTATCTCTGCTTATGGTAGCATTGAAGGGATGAAAGTGGTTTCTGGCAAAAAACGTGAAAAGCAAGCCAGGATTATTACACCGACGGGGAATTTCTGTGAAAATGCGGATTTACCCCCATAGGATTAGCACTGTCAGGGAATCGCGGGAAAATGCCGGAAGTCAGGTTTCAACTATCCTTGTGCCTATATTATCGCCCTTATTTAACTAGTTCTTGTTTGGGTTTTATGATCTAGTGACATCTCAGTTCATATAAGAACAGGATTCAAACCAAGCAATTTTGTCATACACATCCTGATTCCTTAGCATTTTGCTTAACATTAATCGGTAAATATAAAAAATCGCGGAAATCAGCCTTCATCCCTGTATAAGTGATAATACTGATATGATGTGCAGCCATATTGCAACTGTGGCTGATAGGTGATTCAATGATCAGGCGTAAAGCCATACAGTACTATAGCTGGGTTAATGCAGTTTCTTAAACCAAATCAAATAAAAACCAATGTGGCGTGTAATCCAGGAAACGAATAGAAATAATACAAAATGGGCTCCACTAGAGGCGAGTTGGGTTTGTGGCACTGACATGCGCAAGTTAGCCAACTTATTCGTTAACAGTCTGACATCTGCACAGGCTTAGCGCATGACTTTATAAGGCAAAAAACTCCATGACTCTGGTGGGCGTCAAACACTAAACATACAGTTCATACATGGCTCGATCAGTGTTTAGGTTTTTCAGCTCCTTGTAAACTTGAATATTAGGTTCCACGCATCAAGCTGATCCTAAGTTGGCATGAAAGTCATGCGCTTCCTCCACTATTCATCTATATAAGACATAACAGTGGGCAATGGTTATATATATATGGATAGTGATAAGCCCCTTATCGCGTGTAATAAGGTCTGCAGTGTATTGTGCCCCCCCCCCCCCTGTTGGGGTGGTGGTCTCCCAGCATCTCTACGCCCCCCCCCCCCATACGCTCGGAAGTGTGTATATATATATATATATATATATATATATATATCGCTAATGTATTATGCATATGTACTGGTGGCGCTTCCCAATAGGGCAAGTGACTGAATTTCCTACTTGCCCGATGGCAAAATTACTTGCCAAAGCCCAAGTCAGCCAATTGAAACCGAAATTTGCTACGGCAGATCAGAAAAGTAATGACATGCCCGTTTAGGCAGGTTACCGAGAACTTCACCTGCCCGACCGATTAAACTAGATGCCCCGGGAAACTGGGCAGTCCTTATTGTCCTACCCTGCCTTTCAGTCACCACAGGAAGATGTGTACGAAAGAGGAAAGAAAGGGGAAAGAAAAAAGAAGCCAACTGGCGGCTTACCTTTTGAGTCAGGCAGTTTGACTGCCTCTCCACGCCACATGTAGAGGTCCGCACGTTGGATCTCCCGCGACACCAGCGCATAGAACTCCAACGTCGGGCCCAACCCCGTCCCAACCTGCAGGCCACACAGAGGGAGCGTCTTAACTTACACTCAACACTACTGCCCATCAACAGTACCTCACTCCATTTAGCATCTTTATTATTATTATTATATTCATTGATTAAGCAGGAGAAATTTCAATCATGGACAATCTGTCTTACTCATTCCACTGCCTCGCCATTTCCTTATCCTAGTAATACTGAGCGTCAGGCTAGGTAGCGACGAGTATAAATTTTGTACGTCATTGGTTTGACTCAGCCGGGGTTAAACTCATACGATTTTCTACACTGCGCTCTACTCATTCGGCCATCCTGTCTGGATTCACAACACCGCGTAGCTCCGCACCACTCCATTAATGCCACGACTGACTTCCCCAGTCTACTTCAAAGTTCAAATCATTGCAATGTGGTACTGCTATACAGAGTGAATATACCACCTGCCCGACAGCACGTGCTGCATGACCACTAAAATTTAGCATGGCAGCATTTGGAAAAAAAAAAAAAAGACCCCAAGATTGCTATTACATAGCTGCCAACATTTGAAAATGGGAAATGGGAAAGAGTAATGATTTTCGCGTGAATTGCGGACTATGGCCCATATATATATTTCAATAGTTTTTCGCGTTTAATAATACTCAAACATCATATGAATGTGATATAATTACATATTGTGTTCCCAAACTGTTAAAAAAACCACTTAAAGCCATAGCTGCCAACATTTGGAAATGGGTAAGCGTTAACTTGTTCATATCATACTGCTTACATAGCACATTTCCACTTGGGGTTTGTGGCCGAGAGAGCCCAATGGTTAGCACCCTAGCTCCTAAATGGCAGAAGTCGGGGTTTGAGGCCTGCTCTAGTCCTCAGGGTTTTTTAAAAAAAAATTTTTAAACACTCTGAATCACATGTATATAAGCATTTAGGCACTTGCATATGTATATGTGTATATATTATATACATGTACATATATAAGTGTGGAAAAAGCCAGATTTTCTGTAATGTTTCAGAGTACAGGCGCAATGGCATAATAAAAGGCAGAAAATCATAATGATTCCGCAGAAATCGTAATGGTTGGCAGCTCTGATATTATCAAAAGAGCTGAGCAGCACTAACAAATTAGCGTGGGTATGCCTGTGAAACATTTGTACTTTTATTTGGCCCAATTTTCTCTCACAATGCCTGGTTAGAATGATCAGCCTTTATAGACTAGGGTAGCCTTTTCATTGCCACTAATACATACCTCGTTTTCATATTGTATTTCCAGCAGAGCTCTTGAATTTCCTAATTCGTCCATTACCTTTTCTGCTTGCTTTAATAAATCATCTCGACTGACAACCCGCTGCAATAAGAGCACGAGATTGATTAATAGATGGTGATCTTACACCAAGTCAGCAGCAATATCCAAATTCTACGGATGAAAGTGGGTCTCCGGGGAAAAAAGCGGAAATGCTGATATGGTCCCATAGGTTTAGCATTGTCAGGGAATCGCGGAAAATATCCGGAAGTCGGGTTTCATATGTATTGGTATACGCTGAAAGTACTGCGCCCCTTGAAGCATATATTAGTAGTATACGCTGATAGTGCTGTGCCATTTTTAGCATTTATTAGTAGTATACGCTGATAGTGCTGCACCGTCTGCACCACATAGTAGTATATGCTGATAGTGCTGCGGGATTAAAATATCCCGGAAATCCGCGGAATCGCGGAGATCTTTCAGCCCTGAAATTCACAGCGAGAAGCAAAGCGTTTATTGCAAATTTCATTAACCTAAAAATAGTATCCATCAGATTAATAATAGTGTAGCGAGTCAGGTGTAAAGTCACATGCACAGGTAGACATTAGGGAGCATAGACAGTTCTTGCTTTGGCAGTAAGTTTTTCTTATACATACATACCATTTAAAAAAATTTTTTATTGAGGCTGTATTTATTCTGTCCATAGCATGTAAGCCTGGGTACCCAGGCTTGTTTTCAATGCTGGCCAGCTGTAGTGTTGTTGTCTTACCAACCAGTAGCTGCTGATAAGTTATTTGATTGTCTGCATTTCATTAGCAGATAGATAGTAATAAGAATAAACATACCAACAGACTATGTTAGTTGTCTATGTTAGTGTTTTGGGGTTTTCTTGGGAAGAGTTTTCCGCTTTTTTTTCTACTTAATTCTATACTAGCCTATTTTATTTACATGTTCATAGGCTTGTACGTAATAGGTGATTGAGTTATGTTTGTTTGGATTTGATTTATATTGTTGTTGGATATGTTATCTGGCTTTTATACTTCCGGTTTTTCCGCCCTGGACTGTCCAGTTGGTGGGCCGTGACATATCACCTGCCCCCTTGTGGTGCAGTTCAGTTGGGGTTCCCAGTTTTTATTTTGCACAGATATTTTTTGTACGTTTTTAGGTCAGGTAATACCATACATTACATATATATATATACGAACACAAAAGAAAGAAAATATGTAATCATTGAATTTATTAAAGCTGCATAGTCCAATGAAGTATCAAATTTCCAAAACCAAAACAATTAACTGGATTTTATTCTACAGATGCGCTTATTAAACATTTGTTTCTGCATAGAAGGAAACCTGTTACTGCAAAAGCATATGGTGTCATGCTTACCAAAACTAATTTGACATGTTTGCACTTCAAATATCTCAAAACTTTATTTAAAATAAAAGTTAAAAGGTAGATCATATTTTATATATCAAACCGACAACGGGTCTGCCTTGGTCGAGTGTCAGGTTAAGGAATGGCTTAGCCTTTGAATCTACTACCGGAAGTTAACTTCGATCGTAGCTACGGAATGCTACAAACGGTATCTATGGTATGCATTACTATGGAGCCCGTCGTCAGGGTTTTGAATTATGCATGTTACCGGCAACATGTACAATGATAACTTCGATCGTAGCTACGGAATGCTACAAACGGTATCTATGGTATGCATTACTATGGAGCCCGTCGTCAGGGTTTTGAATTATGCATGTTACCGGCAACATGTACAATGATCAATCTAATATATTTATCTCAGAAAAATTACACTCAAAACCATCGGACTATGCAACTTCATAATGATAATATTAATATATACAAGCAAAATAACTCTTTAAAATATATATATATATAATATGAAAAACAAAGATAATTATGATAACAAAAATAATAACTCAGAGAAATCATTAAAATATATAAGGATGTTGGTGATGATGCTTATTGGCAAATGCGCACCTTCCTGCGCTCGAGGCGAGGTGCGACTCGCTCCGAGCTGTCAGTGGGTGTCGAGTCCTGCGTCGTCTCTTGAAGGCGCTGCATGGCGCGGTCACGGTCGAACGCTGTTGCGTAGAAGAGCATTTGCCGCGTGTCGAAGGGTAGGACGAACGGGCTGCAAGCACGGAGAGACCAGTCTGACTCAATGAGACACTCACAGCGTTGGACACGTAACCCATGCCGAGCCGTTCTTTTTATGTATCAGGCCATACGGTGTCATTGACTAGCGCCAACTGAGCTATTCTTTTCTTATCAGTGTCCTATACTAGTGTCAACTGAGCTCTTCTTTTCTTATATGTGTTCCAAGCGGGTTGCTTCTAGGTGGTGTGGTTTTAGAGATATTTCACTTTTTCTGTATGAAGATTGCTCACGGCCATTGACAATGCATTGAGTTTGCCGGTACGCGCAGTGCAAAACGTTAGTTTTATTCAAAATTAATAAAAATTCAGAAGCCTAACCGTATAAATTTAATATAATATATTTATTGAATATGTTTTCTATATGTGTTCCAAGTGGGTTGCTTCAAGGTGGTGTGGTTTTAGAGATATTTCACTTTTTCTGTATGAAGATAATTCAAGATTTCTCACGGCCATTGACAATGCATTGACTTTGCCGGTACGCGAAATGCAAAATGTCTATTTTATTCAAAATTAATAGAAATGCAGAACCCTAACCGTATAAATTTAATATAATCTATTCATTGAATATGTTTTCTATATGTGTTCCAAACGGGTTGCTTCTAGGTGGTGTGGTCTTAAGAGATATTTCACTATTTCTGTATGAAGATTGCTTATAGCCATTGAGTTTGCAGTGTGACAGTGTGTTGTCCTGCAGCCAAAAGGCGCTCGCACTGACCTAGATACCTATGCTGACGTCATATGCAATAGGCCCACAAATGATCTCCATGCACAACCTTGTTTAGTTTTTATGTTTATAGAACCAAATATGTGTTTAGATAGTAGTGGACCCACTTCACCACCAGAAGTGGGTCAGTGCTGAGGTCAAGGTGGAGGGGGGCTCTGAGGCTGGGACCTGTTGTTTTAAAAATGGCTGGGTGAGTGGAGAGAAGGGAGAGTAAAACTGGGGTATTTTCAATTTTCTTTTAGAGTAGTTCAATCAGGAAATATATTTGCGTAATGTAAAATATATGTTAGTACAATTACATTGCATAATTCAATGAGAAACACATATAGATGAAAAACATTTTTTTGTTGAATGTAAAAAGGTTTTGGAGTGTATGGGGTTTGAACGCACACCACCAAACAACTTCAGATTACAAGTCCAACACTCTAACCACTAGGCCACAGAGACCACACATCATTACTACTCTCGGTTCAGGCTATTTGTGAATAGGACGTCACATATACAAGGTGTGTGTGTATGTATCAGGCCAACTGAGCTATGCCTAGTTCCTTGCGACAAAAATGAAACAATTTGTTACAAACTATTTTAATATGCCGCCATGTCGACAATGACGCACGAGGCGACATTGTGATGGCATTGTACATGCACTACATCGCATTTCCAAATATGGTCGGCGATCGCTCAGCGATTAGTCGTAACGTGGTCGTAATTTAATTGCAAAATGCTTGTGAGTCGATCGAAAGCGAACGCAGGCCTCGTGTGACGCTTGAGTACAGCTACTATGGTGGCAGCTAGATCGCCGCCGTAACACGACCTATCGGCGGTCGTTCGCCGAACGTAACTAAGATCACCGACCGGTCGGTGATCGGTCAAGACGCCAGAGGTCGCAAGGAGATTGTCGGTGCTGCAGCGACAACCTCCTTGCGACCAAAGAGGGCCGAAATGGTCAGTGATCAGTCATAAGGTGGTCATAAGATAGTCATAATTTAATTGCAAAATGCTCGCGGATCGATCGTAAGTGAATGCAGGCCTCTTGTGACTGGGGCGTCAGTTACACTGTACATAAAACGGAAAAGGTATATAATGTTTAATGTTCTATATGTGTTTCTGATTGAATGATGCAATGTACATACATAAATAAATATGTAAATAAATAAATAAATGCATACATACATAGCCTGTATATATGACATCGTATATACATGCATACGTATATGCATGCATGCATGCATGCATACACATATTGTATATATAACGTCCTATACACAAATAGCCTGACTGCTGAACTGAGACAAGTAATGATGTGTGGTCTCTGTGGCCTAGTGGTTAGAGTGTTGGACTTGTAATCTCAAGTTGTTTGGTGGTGTGGATTCAAACCGCATACAGTCCAAAATCTTTTTTACATTCAAAAAAAAAAAAAAAAAAATTTCATCTATATGTGTTTCTCGTTGAATTATGCAATGTAATTGTACTAACATATATTTTACATTAAAACAAATATATTTCCTGTTTGAACTACTCTAAGAAAATTGAAAATACCTCAGTTTTACCCTCCCTTCTCTCCACTGACCCAGACAATTTCACAACAGCTGTCACATGACCAATCTAGGTCACTCTGCACCACCAAGTGGAAAGGTTCAGTACTAAGCATGCACCACCCTGTGGCACAAATCTGATCTAGGTCACTCTACACCACCAAGTGGAAAAGTTCAGTACTAAGCATGCACCACCCTGTGGCACAAATCTGAACTATTTCGAGTTCGTTTGTTTTCCTGATGAGGTATAGCTCTCCACTTTAATTACTCTGTGCTCACTACATTAGTACTATTACACAAATACCATATGAGCACCATGCAAGTACTATGCAAGCACTATACAGGTACTATGCAAGCACTATACAGGTACTATGCAATCACTACACAAGTGCTATGCGAGCACTATGCAAGTAAAATGTGAACATTACACAAGTACAAGGTGAGCACTATGTGAGGATTATGCAAGTACAATGTGAACGTTATACAAGTACTATGCAAACATTATACAAGTACTACGTGAGAGGTATGCAAGTACAATGTGAACATTACACAAGTACTAGGTGAGCATTATGTGAGGATTATGCAAGTACAATGTGAACGTTATACAAGTACTATGCAAACATTATACAAGTACTACGTGAGAGGTATGCAAGTACAATGTGAACATTACACAAGTACTATGTGAGCACTATGCAACTACAAGGCGAGCACTATGCAAGTTCCAAGCAGGCACTACATGAGCACTAGGCGGGCAATACGCCTCTGCCACTCACCAGGCTGTCGTGATTTCTGTGAGCCAGGAGGGCAGGTTGCCCGTCATGATGACAAGCGGGTCCTGCAGCTGGCGGTTCGCTTTGGCTGTCAGCTTACTGCTCAGGAACTCGGAGCTATTCAGTACGCCGTGAGACAACCACGTCTGAAACACCCCGGTCAAGGTCATTGCACAGGTCAAACACAAAGTAATCAAAACGGTGAAGTTAAAAGGGCAGAGCAACCAGGTTTCCCACTCTTTTTCAGGTTTCCTTTATAATGACTTTTTAAGTACTCTTTAGGACAATTAAAACTGTCTTTTAAGGACCAAAATGAAGAAATTGCTTAAACTGATTGATTGGGATTTTATGATAATTTTATGATAATCGAGAGGGTCTCTAATATATTAGAGCATAATCAAATTTACAGGCTGCTAACGCAGTTTCTTGTTAAATTACTGAATTTCCAGCTGCATAGTTTGATGAAAGCGTAAACTTGTCAAAACTAAAACACCTAGATTTGATCCTACATACCCAACTTAGATACTGACACACTTATTAAAAATGTGTTGCTGCATAGAAGGAAATACTAAGTCAGTTTAATAGAACCTGTTATTGCTGAAATCTAACATTTCGGTGTGCACACCAAAAGTAATTTACCATGTTTTCACTTCAACTATTTCAAGAATTAGCCTTTTCATTACAAAAAAAAAAGAAAAAAAAGATTATAACAATCATCCTAATACATTTTTGTAAAGTAATATAGCAGAAGCTCAAAACCATTGGGTTATGCAACTTCAAATTATGCACATGTCTGAATTCCGTGAACACATTCAACACTGGTTGTAGAATTGGAATACTTAAATTATGAATAAAAGCACATGATGCAGGAATGAAAGTGGTCTCTGACAAATAAACGCCTGAAATGACACCGAGACCTTGGTGCCGTCTAGCGGATTCCGACAGTACCAAAGGTGAATTTCCATGAAAACGTGAATATTCCTCTACAAGATTAACAGTCAGGGAATCACAGGAAAAAAATGCTGGAAGTCAGGTTTCAACTGTCTTTGTTGCAACTATATTGTTACCCATGCCCAAATCTTTCTTGTTTGGGATTTATGTTTGAGCAAAATCTAAGGTCACATAAGAATGGGATTCAGATTAACCAATTGCTGTAATTATATAATATTGGCACTTTGTGAACGTTAATAGCTGAATATAAAATTGAATTGCAGAAATCTACTTAAACGCAGAGATCCTTCACCCCTGACGATGGGCATCACCACTAAGCAGTCACTTACCTCATATAGTGAACACCAGTACATATTAAGTGCATGAAGAACCCGGAGAAGTGAGAGCACTTGGAGGGACGGGTCCTGCACCGTGATGGAGGCCGGCAATGACGGCACCAAATACGACTCGAGAGCAGACACCGGCAACGGACACACTCCCTCTGTAATACGTAAAAACCTACATGAAGGGTCTGTACACATGTGAAGATATGGAATTCAAGGCTTTTCAAAGCTGTTTTTGATTGGAATTCAAGACCATTTACATTTGGATTTCGGGGGGAAAAAAACAATGGCGAATGGCGTTTTCAGACTCATTTCGATCAGTGGGAAGAGTTTAATGAAATTCAAAGCTTTTCAATTAGATTAAATTCAAGGCTTTTCAAGGCCTTGAAATGGGCCAAATGAAGTTCAAGACTTTTCAAGACATTCCAGGCCCCCTACCGGACCCTGTGTTCAGTAATTAGGGGTATACAAATCTTGTAAGGGTGGGTCAGATAAAGTTGCCGATGTGTATAGTAATTAGGGGTATACAAATCTTGTAGGAGTCACTGGTCAGATAAAGTTGCCTATGTTGTGTATAGTACACAAATCAGTATACAAATCAGATAAAGTTGCCAATGTTGTGCATAGTAATTAGGGGTATACAAATCTTGTAGGCGGTGGGTCAGATAAAGTTGCCTATGTTGGGTATAGTAACAGGCTACCAAGTCTCACCTATCCAAAACTCGTCCTTCTTTGACTTTGGCGATGCCTTGCCGCACTTCTCTGACCGCGTCTTCTTTGGGCTTGAAGCGGTGTCGGCTGTGGCGGCTGTCTCATCTGTTGGCGCCGGCCGGTACCAGATCGTGTGTGACTGAACCCAGATACCTGTCAATGCACATTCAGTAACTTAATCACAAGTGACAGTGGTAACACATCAGGCCACATCCAAGATGCTAAATTGAACATGCATGGGCATGAAATCTTAATATCCTTTTGTTTTCTTTCAATACAACTTAAAACATTTGTCCAGCATACCTTTATTACCGATTCCTTACCGAACCCCGCAACTGACCGGACTACATTCACACAAGAACTAATGACATGATTAACAATTATAAGCAGGCCATCCAGCAGGTATCGATGAACAGGCCATAGCCAAGAGTGAGCGAGTGAGTGTCGATGATTTTACGCCATGGCAACAAAGGCCATATTTACAGTAAGGAACCCCCACCTGAAAAATCCTTTATTTATTTATTTAATTAAATATATATTATTTAACACTTTAAAAGCTCAAAGGTGTGCATTATAGATACATTACTATGGAACAGAGAAATGAAATACGGTAAAATATCAACGATGCCAATGCAAGTGCGAAAAATAAACGACCACTTGTAGTGAGAGAGGTTGCAGACGACAATCAGTCAAACAGTAAGCAGATGACAATGTCAGTCAGAGTGAGCAGACGACAATCAGAGGGAGCAGATGGCAGTCAAACAGTAAGCAGATGACAATCAGTTAGAGGTAGCAGACAACAATCAATCAGGCAGAGGTAGCAGATGGACAATAATGTCATACAGCATTGGCAGATGATAATCAGACAGAGTTCATAGACGACCATCAGTCAGTTAGCAGATGACAATCAGACAGTAAGCAGGCAACAATCAGTCAAACAGTAAGCAGACGACAGTCAGCGTTTACAGACGACAATCAGTCAGTTAGCAGATGACAATCAGACAGTAAGCAGGCAACAATCACTCAAACAGTAAGCAGACGACAGTCAGCGTTCACAGATGACAATCAGTCAGTCAGCAGATGATAATCAGACAGCAAGCAGGCAACAATCAGTCAGACAGTAAGCAGATGACATCAGTCAGAGTTCACAGACAACAATCAGTCAGTCAGCAGATGACAATTAATCAGTTAGCAGACTAATCAGATCAGTCAGAGAGCGTTAGCGGACGACAATCACGCATGCGCCTTGCCTAGGTGGGTGTGTAAGGCGCACGAGGCGGCACCTACCGGCGTGTCCGTAGGGGTGCTCTGTGTCCGTGTCGGTCTCGCTGCCCTCGCGGTCCCCGACTGTGCTGAACTGCTTGACGGCCTGGTACACCGTCATGTTGTAGGGCAGCACGTGGTGCCCGATGAGGAACTGTAGCTTGTGGCGCGCCGTGCCCTGCGAGATGGACACCGCCGACTGCACGTCACAACAAGCAGGCATTCACTTACTGACACGCCACTGACTCCACAAGGCGACAGCATCATCATCAACATCATCATCTTCATAATCTATTATGTACTCCATAATCTATTATGGGAATATAAACAAGGACACAAACTCTCTTCAGTTCGCTCCATTATTATATACAATGTATCTAGGCTCTACTGCATGCCGCATGTAGTTCCAGATTCGGCCACACCAGAGCCACTAGTGATAGGCTTTGACGCTCGTATGCCAACGTGCCTGGTGGTTATCGCCTCCAGACCCACTCGGACTGACAATTTTTAACTATATACAAGTATATATTTATTTTTATATATATTTTTATATCTATTTTTATATCTATATTTATATATATATTTATATATGAAAAGTTCAGGCGCAAAACCAGGTAAACGCCGATCCAAAAATGCAATTAAAATACAAGATTTTTACCTGAAAATAATTCTTATTCTCACTAATTCCACTTTTCTTGTGATGACATGATTATGGAGCCATGAAGAAACAAGTAGGAATGTATAGAAATTAACTTCGGGAAGGTTTGAACCCAATGTTTATGTCAATTTTTGGATTGGTGTTTACGTGGCTTTAAACACTTATTCTCTGCCCTATCTCCCAATGTATATTGAAAAGTACCATAGAACTAACCGGCTATTTATCTTGAAGGCCCGGTCACGTACACGTTAGTGGACGTAGTTGAACGTAGTGGAGGCTAACGTAGTTGAACGTACCGGAGATGTACGGATGCCGTTACGTTCAACTACGTTAGCCTCCACTATGTTTAACATGTATGTGACCGGGCCTTTCCATTAATTACCTACTTGTTTTCATGAATATTCAGCATAGACAAATGGCCAAATATGTTGTGAGAAATTCTTATTTGCCTAAGGGCCATATATCCTGGCTTAACAGAAGTTCACTCCAAACTGTTAGACCTTGTGATTAACATGTTAGTTACTATAGCAACTGTCTCTTTAGTGTTTGTAAATAGCCACCACAAGGCCACACACTACATGCTATCATTGAGTCAGTACTGACTTATGACAGTGCACTCCTCGTAGCTTTATAGTGCTGCCCAGTTGGATACTCTGACTCTAGCAGCACAACCCAATATCTCTCTCAAGTTACATTATCCTGACAATAAGTCCTTGCGAAGGAACCATGCTGCCGACTATAATTTCAGGTCAGCATTATGTCAAGATAACAATTAATAGGGCTATGATTAGGACTACATAACTACATACCAACATAATGGGACACGAATCGTTCATTGCGAACGAACCATACTGGTAACTGTAATCTCGGGACAGCGTCCATGTATCAATATTTCGTTCATTTAGTATTGCAGTAATTTATCTTAAGTGAACATTTAAAGAATATTAGTGAATTCTAGTCGGCTCTGTTGCAAATTGGACCATGAACAAATATCAGCAAACAGATGGAATGATTTGAGTGACTCCTTCCTTCACTCAACAACTGTATTAATTAATCCAAGTTAACTCCATCAAGTTAAATTTACCGGTATTTTTCCAAAGGTCTGGTAGTATTCCTCCTGAAAACGCCATTTAAAGTCATTGATATTAAGAACATAATGCCATAATTTGCTCTTAATGCACAAGCTTTACCCAAAACGAGGCTGGCTGATAAATGAACAATTCCACTGCACTTTTTATAGGCCATGTGTGAACAACTGTAAGGGTAATGCAGTAACATAAGCAGCCAAAGGAAAATGGTTTTCAAGGTTTCTGCGCCACCGTACCATCGTGTCGTCTATGTCCTCATCGGAGTTGTCGTCGTCGCTTCCCTCCTCTTCGGGGTCTGCGGTGGGGCGCACCCGGCCGTACCCCCGCATCACTAGGTACCGCTCGATGGCCTGCACCAGCGCAAGCGGGTCAATCTTCACAGGCCCGCCCTTCCACTGCCGCAGAGTCTTACAGTCAGGATGTCTCTGCAGGTGGCACTGTGTGGGGCGGGAGGGTTACAGTCAGGCATCCGTCTTATTTACAGGTGTGTGTGTGTGAGTGTGAGTGTGAGAGTGAGTGGTGTCTGTGTGTGTGTGTGTGTGAGAGTGAGTAGTGTCTGTGTGTGTGTGTGCGTGCATGCGTGGTTGGTTGTTGGAGTTTTACATCCTGACATCTAAAGTCATATCAGGACGGCTATCGACTTGTGACAGTTCACACTCATGGCGACTTTATAGTACACTTTACATTGGGACATAAGGCCGCCAGCACCATGACCTGATATCCCACTCAGTCACATTATCCTGGCACCAAGCCAACCATGAAAAGTATGTAGAATCGCATGTCATTTTTAATTGCACACTAACAGAACTATTTTACTATTCACTACAGTTTCATTCGCTGGGTAAAAGAAAACCTATATCAGAGCACCACATGGCCAATACTACTATTTCGCATGGAATCTATTAGTCATAAAGCATAGCACACAACCATTTTATCTTCTCCAATAAAATCAGTCAAAAAAAAAATCTTCGTCCCCACCCAAATATAAAAGAAGCAACTAAATAAACAAACTTCAAAACTAAGAATAGCTTTTCTCTAGTAATGGCTTAACGACACCGGCCCTATTCTAGTACACAAATTTCAAATCTAAGAATAGCAATTATCTGGTAATGGTTGAAATGACACTGGCCCTATTCTAGTACACTTCAAATCTAATAATAGGTTTTCTCTAATAATGGTTGAAACGACACCGGCCCTATTCTAGTACACAAACTTCAAATCTAATAATAGGCTTTCTTTAATAATGGTTGAACCGACACCGGCCCTATTCTAGTACACAAACTTCAAATGACATTGGCCTTATTCTATTACACAAACTTCAAATATAATAATAGGCTTTCTCTAGTAATGGTTGAAACGACACCGGCCCTATTCTAGTCAACCTCCTTACCTTGAGTTGGTGTGTGTTGAAGAACCGTAGCGCATTTGAGCCGCGACCACTACCCACCGTACCACCTGGTAGGTCGTGAACCTTTACCTGGAACTGCAAGGCGCAAGACAAGCTCGTCAAGTTGACTTACAAACAATACAGGTAAGAGTTCATTAAAGAGGCATTAACACGACCAATACAACTTTACTTAATCAGAATTATCATGATCAAATATGATTATTCATGGTTGGAATATCTTGAAACACCTAACCTATGCCAAGGTTCATACATCTATTCAGCAACCAAATTTAAGGCCTTTTTAGGGTCCTCTGGAGAGAATATGTTGAGGGAAACATATACAATCGGATTGTAGCTATTGGATTTTAATCAACAGAAGGCAGGAGTCCCAAACTAAGACCGCCAACAGTGAGACATTTTCTCCAACTTTTACATAGGGTTGAACAGAGTTCAAGGTAAATCTCTTATCTACCCTACCATTCGCTAACACCTGCGTGTAATTCCGTTGAATCTACAAGCACCAGTGGGTCCTAACCTGTTCTAGATGGTGGAAGCTGCCCATGAGTTTGTTGACGAGTGAGAGGAGAGCCGGTATCTCTGCTGTGTCCAGCTCCTGAACAGTCGTCACGTTCGGTGTCTGAAGCGCATCAAGAAATTCATAGCAAGGTCCGACCGTACACATGTGAATATATGGAATTCAAGGCCATTTCAGGGCTTTTTAAGGCAGCTTTTGATAGGAATTCAAGACCATTTTCATTTGAATTTCAGGAACAAAATCCAATGGTGAATGGTGATTTCAGACTAATTTAGATCAGTGCGGACAGTGGAATTCAAGGCTTTCCAAGACTAATTACCCAAAATAGGTTAAATGCAAGGCCTTTCAATGCCTTGAATTGGAGCAAATGAAGTGTGGATGTGTGCACTCACCGGACAGCCGAGGAACACATGGAGGAACCGTCTGAGTCGAGCGTCTCGGAGTGCGGGCTCGGGGTGCGTGAGGTAGGAGATCATCTTGGCGACAAGCCCAGAGTGGATCACCTCAAACGGAGACACGTCAGAGTCACGCATGATGAGAGCAATCTCAGACAGCGCCTTCTCGTCACCGCCATCCTGCAGGGCAAGCCAAATATATTACACAGGTTGTACCACTTTAATCGGACATTCCATATATATTTATATATATATACAGTTTAAATATGTAATACACGTAATGAAATAAATAAGTTAGAAATAAAAGAGACAATAACAACCTTGTTTGGAAGCATTAATAGGTTCTACCTTTGTCATTGTGCATGTTGGCCCGAGGCTAACATGGGTAATTTGACCACGAGGTTGGTCTATTTTTAGCTTTTCTTCGCACCCTCCTTTCTGCCTTTCCTCACTCTGCCCATGTGGCTGCAACTGTACACATCGATTTCTGTCTACTGCTGCCGGGTAAGCCACCAATACGGAAAATGAGAGGCCGCCCTCTGCTTGCTCAATGGCACCAACTGTATAGACAGGCGAGATCTTCATGTGACCCTAACCTGCACCATCACTCAGAGGATTCTACCTCCCTGGATAAGTCTCAGCCCATGGCAACTCTGTCTTCCTCCTCCCATACTGAATTGGACACTGACATTATCAAGAGGTTAAGACGTGAAAATAGGAGGCTCAACACTGCCCTCCAGTCTAGGACTCTGCGGACTTCGTAAGTGACACCGGCGGTGTTCCGCTCGACCTCCTTACTGGCCCACCCCTTTCTCTCAGCCGTCCGACACTACCAACGCCAGCCCCCGTCATCTTGAGTTTGGCTGGCCCCTCGATTACCCTGCTAGTTCTCCCACCACACCCACTCTTACTAATCATTCACCGGAGGCGGACCTAGATTCACATATCCGCTCTTTCATAACCAAAGAAGTGACTCATGGGGCAATTCTGGGCCTGTTTCTAGAGCCGCCCTTCGAGCCCTGGTTTCAAATAAGCCCGATGACCCACCCTAAAAAGGACTCACAGTCAAGGCGGGTCATCATCGATCTTAGTTTTCCCCCAGGCAAAGGTGTGAAATCGGGCATAATTATAGGGAAATCCTTCAATCTCATATTACCTTGAGTAAACACCCTCTCGGATAGGCTTACCCTACTCGGTCCTAACACCTGGCTTTGGTCAGCTGACCGTGCCCGAGCCTATCGTCAGCTGAGAGTATGTCCCCTCTCCATCCCACTGTTAGGTATACTGCTCAACAATAACTATTACTTTGACATAGCACTTCCATTTGGGTGTAGGACATAAACCCTTGCATGTGCAAGGACTACTAGGGCACTAGTATGGCTACTTCGCAGAGGTTTTTTCTCGCGCTGCTATCTTGACGGCCTCGAGTCCTCATACAAATGAGCCACTCAGGCATAATAGAATTCACCACCTCGCCACCATACTAGGTCTAGAACTTGCCAAAGACAAGTGCTTCCCTCCTCCTAACTCCCTAACCTGGCTAGGATTTAAAATAGAGTCTCCATGACTGTATTTTCTTCCCCACGAGAAAGTCACAGAAATTCTCCACGAGTGTACACTGTGGCAGACCAAAACACATGCAACTAGAAAACAATTACTCCTTCCCCCCTCTCTCCCACCCTGACTTTATTACCTCCTTTCCTTCCTACTCTTCCTATTATAGCTCTGTTAAGATCTGGGTCTGCTCCGCCCTGGGCGATCATTCCATTTTCCAAGCTCATAAGCTCTCAGTGATGAAATAGGCGATCATCCGCTTGTCCCGACATGTAGTCTCTCAAGTCCCTGCCATCTCTCCTGATCAAATGCGAATAATCACTTGTTCCCTCTAGCCTGCAAATCACCTCCCTACGCCTGTGTAGCGGCCCCCATAATTGATTTCCTTTGTCTCCTACGCCAAAGTAATCTGGTAGTCACTGCACAAACGAGTCCACATGTCCTGAAGTTTAAAGATATTCTCAAGCTGGCTTCGAAGTCCAAGTCACCTCCACAAAAACACGTCCAGCCTCCTTATGCCCTATCCTCTTCTCCCTCCCTGGCTCCCTCTGCTGCCCAGTGGACACATTATCTCCGCATCGTTGCCCCGAACCCAATGACCCTGCCTTCCTCCTCCCGTCATCCCATCCCTTGACCGCCAAGTTCCTGACTAGTACTCTGCGGGAGGCCACTCAGCCTCTCCTCTGCTCAACACGACCGGTCACTCTCCATAGCCTCAGTCGAGGTTCAGCACAGGCCTGTGCTGATGTTGGCCTGCCACTACCCGCTCTGATGTCGGCTGGTACCTGGAAGAGTCGGGCCTTCTCATCTCGAAATCAAGGATGCTCCATCAGTGCTCGCTCATATGTTGGGTGAGCGCTGATCTTCTGAACGGTCATATCCTCTACTCCTTCACCAAGAACTTTCATTACTGGATGCACATTCCAGTCAGCGCCTGATCACTTGGCCCTGGTCGCCTCCTGACTCATGTCTGATAGACCTACATAGGTTGCCGACTTGTTTTCTTATTAAATTTCTATTTAAACCTATATCTGTCTCTGTCTTTCATCCGAGTATAGCAAATTATTTATATTCGTATAATAATCGATTATACATCACCTATATAAACTTAAATTGATTAAAATATGGATTTTAAGTGGACCAAAATTTCTGCCATATATTAATCAGCGCATCAGCACTTAAAAAAAGAAAGTAATCCGATGAATGTGCCACCAACCCCCCCACAAAATAGTCCTCACCCTCCATAAAAACAAAGTAAGCAACCACATACAATTAACAAAAATAATTACAACCAAAATGTTTCTTTTACAGATGTCCGTACACATGTGAAGATATGGAATTCAAGGCTATTTCAAGGCCATTCAAGGCTATTTTTGATAGGTATTCAAGATTTCATTTGGATTTCCGGGGGGAAAAAACTGGCGAATTCGGACTAATTTAGATCAGTGGGGACAGTTTAATGGAATTCAAGGCTTTTCAAGACTAATTACCACAAATAGGTTATGGTGCAAATGAAGTTCAAGACTTTTCCAAGACTTTCCAGGCCTTGTACAGATCCTGCTTTTAAATTAAAATAAGAAAAAGAAATGCCTGGTATGCCTGGAAATGATTCTGGTGAACACACACTGCAGTCTGACTGAGTGGGTTCAGAGTGCAGATAGAGGTTGGCGCCTTACGTGTGAGAGGAGGTTCTCGGTGGTGAGGCACAGCCGGTTCAGCACGTTCAGCGCGGGGTGACTGGTGCCGTGAATCTCAGCACTGAAGTACAACTCGGAGAACTTCTGGGCTGTAACACAAGAAGCACAAATAATGGGTCATTGCAACAACAAAAAATCACCAACAATATATATATACTAGCTTTAACCCATGCTCTTTGACAGGTTAAAGCTAGGCTCCGCATCAATCACTGGACCAATAATGTATTGAACTGTCATTATAATTTACATATATATTCACAGTCAGATATATACACGGTCTCTGAATATAGTCAATGTTCTCTGCTATATTCCGGACTCGTGCACTGTCCAGATTAGATATAGAGCTGCCATCTGGTGGAATCCATCTGTACAATTATGCAGTAAACCATATCGGTGGTGTTATCTAATGGCGGAGTTAACAACACACGCGGTTATGTAACCCAAAATGGATGCCACTCTGGTCGAAATGACAAAAGTTGGTAAAAATCATCAAAATTAATATGAAATTTCTATGGTAGACACAAAAAACCATTCTATTAACAGCCCATACATGGCAAAGTATCAGTGCAGTATGATGATGCGTGTTGGCAGTGCCGATTAACAGAGGAGTAGTGATCAGAACGACCCTAAAACTTAACCACCGTTCGGCATTAGTAAAACCTCTCTAGCCGACCACCTCCACAAATCGACCACTCCCCTATATCGATCGCTTTATTTGGGTCCCAAACGATCGCCCATACAATACCATTGTAACGAAATGAAAAAGTCCCATAAGCGACCAGCTCCATACAAATTTATACATGTTGCTACCTAGCCTGGCACTCTGCATTACTTGGATACGGCAAGGAGCAATGGAATAAGGAAGACCAATTTTTCAGTTTAAATTTTGAATGCTTAATCAACGATTGCGACAGCAAATATGAATAAAATATCCATGACTTTCTAAATCTAAAAATAAACACCTACAGCCTTCTTGCCAAATGCACTTCTGCTCACCTTGCTCGTTGATCCATGTTCGGATTTTCTCCTTGTTGCTTGCAAGGTTTGGGTTGCTCGGAGACTTGGTGAGAATCGGCTCCTGAAACACAGCCAACAAATACAGGGTTGTTACAAAGAGATGGAATTCAAGGCTGTTTCAAGGCCGTTTTTGACAGGAATTCAAGACCACTTTCATTTGGATTTTGTCCAAAATCGCCATTCGAAATGGCAAGTTCTGACTAATTTAGATCAGTGGGGACAGTTTAATGAAATTCAAGGCTTTTCAAAACTAATTACCTCAAATAGGTTAAATTCAAGGCTTTTCAAGACTATCCAAGCCCCATATGATACCTGTGAATACCATGGTTACTAACCAAGACACGGGCAGTCGTACAGAAAAACTATATTTCAGAAATAAATCTACTAGTGTTAAAGACCAAACGCGTTGGCCGAATTGGTAGAATGCAGGCTTCCCGTGCGGAAGGTTGCGAGTTCAAATCCCAGCTGAGTTAAACCAATGACTTATTATAAAATTGATACTTGTTCCTGCCTAACCTAGCACTCAGCATTAATAGAATAGGACAAGGACTGGTTAGCACAGTATCAGGATAATCTGACTGTGGGATATTGGGTCATGGTGTCAGTGGCGTGGTCTTGCAGTGGGGCAGCACTATAAAGTCGCCACGAGCATGCACTGTCAGTTTCACAAGTCGGCACCATCTATTAATCGATCCTGAGGAAGTGCCTTGCATCAAGTTCTCACTGAGGCTACAACTATATATAATAAAACACTTAACCAAAAACAAAACTAGTTATTGAGTGGATGTGATTCCCCGACTTGTAACCCAAAGATGGTAGTGTGAAATTTATCCGCCGAGTGGCGCTAGGGGTTACTTGGACCAGTATATTTGAGTTGTGGGGAAATTAGAAGATATGAAAGCTTCCCTCGACACCAATACACGACATGAGAGGAAAGAAAATGGAGGTTAGGCTAAAAAACAAACAAAAACCTACTTGTTTCTCAGGCCGTTTTAACACAAATTTGGGGCTGGTGAATATTTAAAATATACAAAATATTTGATGGAAAAAACCACAAAAAACCCACAAAACTGACCTACATATTGTTAAATTAAATGTGCCAGAGCAACCATTGGAATTGGGTACGATTATGATTTGTCTTTACCAGTTTCTTCAAAATTGCTATTATAAAACAAAGAGAAGGTTAACCAGGACTCAAAAATGATTCGACGATGCCTGAGAAACAATTATGACTTTGTTTGTTTGGCCTTAGACATTAAAGGAGCTGAATCTGTTTAAAGCTGCATAGTTCGATGAAGCATACATTTGATTCTACATATCTAACCTAAGATTTGATTCTACATATCTAACCTAAATACCAATGCACTTATTACTAAAGTTGCATAGTCCGATGGTAACAAGGCTGTGTGCACCAGGCATCCCACTGACCTTGGGTGGAGGGGGCCGGTCGGGAACTGTGGATGATGACCGGCCCCACCGGGACGGATTGAGACTCGACAAGAATGACGACTTGGTAGAGGTGCCGCTCGCTTTGCTGTCCTTCCCTGAGATATACAACAACAGTTGGCTATTAGTCAACATACAAGCACGAGTCCACAATAAGTTGGCTATCAGTCAACCAACAAGCACAAGTTCACAACAAGTTGGCTGTTAGTCAACATACAAATGCAGGTCTGCAAAAACAGTCGGCTATCATTCAACATACAAGCATGAGTCAGCAACGACAGTTGCTATTAGTCAACATACAAACACTGGTCAGCAACAACAGTCGGCTATTAGTCAACATACAAACATGGGTCTGCAACAACAGTTGGCCATCACTCAACATATAACATACAAACACAAGCCCACAACAACAGTGGGCTATTAATCAACATACAAGCACAGGTCCACAACAACAGTCGGCTATTAGTCAACATACAAGCACAGGTCCATAACAACAGTCGGCTATTAGTCAACATACAAACACGGTTCTGCAATGACAGTTGGACATCAGCCAACATACAAGCATGGGTCTCCGAACAACAGTTAGCTATCAGTCAACATAGACACTCGAGTCTGCAACAACAGTCGGCCATCAGTCAACATACAAGCACAAGTCCACAAAAACAATCGACTATTAGTCAGCATACAAACACAGGTCTGCAACAAAAGTCGCCCATCAGTCAACATACAACATACAAGCATGAGTTCACAACAACAGTTGGCCATCAGTCACCATACAAACATGAGTCTACAACAGTTGGCTATCAGTCACCATACAAACATGGGTCTGCAACAACAGTGGGCTATCTATCAGTCAGCATACAACATGGGTCCACAACAATACAATTGGTTATCAGTCAACATACAAGCAGGGGTCCGGAACAACACCGTCGGATAATAGTCAACATATAACCATGAGTCTACAACACAATCAGCTATCAGTCAACATACAAGTAAGGGTCCACAACAACAAATTTGGCTTGTAAGGCAATTGTCATGTCAAACAAATTGCTTCAAGCTGTTGCTTTGTTGATTACACAACCGTTTCCTTCTTAAAAAGGCCAACAAAAATCATGGTGCTCGTTGTGAAACATTTGCAGTTGCTGGATTTAATAAATATGCCGGAAGCTCAAAACCATAGGATTATGCAACTTGATTAGTGATTTACCTAGTTGAGATATTGGCTAGTGGTTAGTGTAGTGGAGATATTTGCTAGGGGTTAGCATAGTTGAGATATTGGCTAGTGGTTAGCTTAGTTAAGATATTAGCTTCGTTGAGATATTAGCTAGTGGTTGGCCTATTTGAGATATTGGTGAGTGATTTGCTTACATAATATTTTGGCGAATGATTTGCCTATTTGAGACAAGCGGATTCTGCCAGGCGCTCATTGATTACAAGGGCGAGGAGAGCGTAAGCATAGTGACTCACACTGCCTACCTGCGAGGGCCTTCCCGCGTGTCGTTGGGCTAGACCGCGCCCCGGGCATGCCGCGCCACCCGAGCTCTACCGCCTCCTCACTGCGACTGCCCTTACGCCCACCACCACGCTTCAGGGGCTTCTTACGCTTGAGAACATCACTTAACCGCCTGGAGGAGGAAAAATAGTAGGGTTCTATTGTCAGGGTTTTATATCTAAGCAACATCTGAAGTCATATCAGGGGTATTGGCTAACAACAGTGATTTTATAGTGTTGTCCATTGGAATTTCATACCACCGGCACCATGACCCGATATACTGCTCAGTCACATTATCCTGACAATGCATCAACGAGTCCTTGTCTTATCCTACTAATGCCAAGTGCCAGGCTAGGTAGTGACAAGTATCAATTTTGTAAGTCACTGATTTGACTCGGCAGGGATTTTAACCCCCGACCTTCTGCAGAGGAATCCAGAGACTCGTCAAAGTAAGGGGCGGAATAATAAGTCATATCCAGCATCATGAATGTTCTGACACTAAAGCACACGGTACATATACTGGCTTTCTGAGTTGGTCCTTTCCCAAATGTAGGACATATTTCTGTTCTCCCCACTCATCATATTCTTAACTCCTCTGACCGGTGACCTTGTAAGTACCATCGGGTTAAAGGTCAAACGACATGATCCACCTCCAATCAGGGAGGACAGTAATCGCGGAGGGAAAAAAACAAGGAGGGGAAATCGAGGGTGAAGTGAGCGATAATCCACATAAAAATTACAGAATCTTCTCTGAGCATAGTTTGTAAAGATTAGTCATAGGGATAGTGCAAAGACTGCTTAGAGAGGACGAGCATTTTCTTGCGATTCCCTCACAATGCTAAGCCTATGAGACTTTCCACGTTTTCATGGGTTTACAGGGACATGGCTGAATACTTAAAATATTCCTGACATTTTATGCTTATTTAAGTAATACCTAAAGAAAATAGTAAAATAATCTAGAATATTTTAGATATAACACAAATCCAAAAGGCAACTTGACAAGGTGTTAACAATACCAGATGAACCACAGATTCCAGGACACACCCAGCAAACACCAGCAGATTCATTGCTGCACATGACAAAACTGAACAGAGCGTCCTCACCACACGTAGTGGGCCCTGATCGTGGAGTTTCCGATCTGTCCTGAGCATACAGCTCAAACACTCTAATCTAATTTAAACCGTTTGGCTCTAAAAATGGTGATGACCTCATCGGATGATGCAGCTTTAATTATTTGAAAATGACCTACATTTGCGGTGTGGGACTTGTCGGCTTCTCCATCTCACCGAGCAGCGCGGCTGCAGTTGGCATGTCCAGCTTCTCGGGACTGCTGTGGCCGGACGATGGACCGGGCTGGGAGGGACCGGCTGCCTCGTGGTCCTTCTTCCGGGACGCCGCAATCTCAGCCGGGTCGGCCTCAGACAGACGCCGGATCTGGTGCATTACACCTGTTGGCAGGATTTGCATATCTATAAGGATCTTGTATCAAATGTAGTGTAGGAGTATTTGCTTATCTATAATGGTTGTATCAAATGTCATGTATATGAGTATTTACTTATCTATAATGCTCTTGTATCAAATGCCGTGCATACAAGTATTTAATTATCTATAATGGTTGTATCAAATGTCGTGCCTACGAGTATTTACTTATCTATAATGGTTGTATCAATTATTTGTTTAACGACCGCCTAGCACAGAAAATAAACATTAGCTATTGGGGGTTAGTTGTATCAAATGCAGTGCGTACAAGTATTTTCTTCACTATAATGCTCTTGTATCACCTGTAGTGTGTAGGGAGTATTTGCTTATCTATAATGCTCTTGCATCAAATATAGTGTGTATGAGTATTTGCTTATCTAAAATGCTCCTGAATCAAATGTAGTGTGTAGGGAGTATTTGCTTATCTAAAATGTTCTTGCATCAAATGTTTATATGAGTATGAGTAGCTATAAATTATAATGCTCTTGTATGGCCTGGTGTGTATAGGTGGTTACTTATCGATAATGCTCTCGTATCAAATGTAGTGTGTACGAGTATTTGCTTATCTATAATGCTCTTGTATCAAAAGTAGTGTGTAGGAGTAGTTGCTTATCTATAATGCACTTGCATCAAATGTAGTGTGTAGGAGTAGTTGCTTATCTATAATGCTCTTGCATCAAATGCAGTGTGTACGAGTATTTGCTTATCTATAATGCTCTTGTATCAAATGTAGTGTGTAGTACTTGCTTATCTAATGTAGGCCTAGTCTGTATAAGTAGTTACTTATCGATAATGTTCTTGTATCAAATGTAGTGTGTACGAGTATTTGCTAATCTATAATGCTCTTGTATCAAAAGTAGTGTGTACAAGTATTTGCTTATCTATAATGCTCTTGCATCAAATGTAGTGTGTACAAGTATTTGCTCATCTATAATGCTCTTGCATCAAATGTAGTGTGTAGGAGTATCTGCGTATTAGCTAAATCTTTCTACTCTACCAGACCAACTATACCGTGAACTTGGCCCCACTACGAAGAGCCTGGCCCAACTGGTTTTGCATATTAACTAGGTTGTAGATAGCTATAACAATGTGACCCAGTCACCCTTTTCTGCTGGCAGTCCTTACCTTCGCGTCTGAAGTAGACGCTGAAGACATCTGGTAGTTTGTGCATGAGGATGCTGGCCATCTGTAGGGCACCCACCACCACCTTCACGTCCTGAGACGCCATCATCGCAGCGATGTGACTGCAAGACCAGCATTCCTCATTTCATTAGGCTATTTAAAAAAAATGTATATACATTTTTATTTTATCACATTAGTTGCATAGTCCGATGGTTTTGACTTTTTGTCATTTTCTGAGATAAATATATTAGTCGATGGTTATAATTTACTTTACTTTAGTTTAAAGTAACTTTTATTTGAAACAGCAAACGGAGTTATTTGAAGTGCAAAATTAATTTACGCAAGCACGCCAAAACTGACACCATAAGCTTCTACAGTAAGAGGTTATATTAAATTGACTCAGCGCTTCCTTTTATGTGGAAACAAAAGTTTCATAAGTGCACCAGTATTGAAGTTAGATATGTAGGATCAAATCTAGATAATTGCTTTGGTTTTGAAAATTTGATGCTTTTATCGGATTATGCAGCTTATGCAAATTTCACCTAAACGTTAGTATAATATTGTCATGGGGAACAACAAAGAAACTCCCCAAAACCCCCTAAATTCACAACAACAAAAGAGAAAAAAAAGAAGAAAAGAGTTCATTAACGATTCCTATTTTAAAATAAGTTGGCCATCTTGTAACAGGTATCACTGTTAATTTAACGCCTGCTAGGCTGCATCCGTACACATACTCACACTACCTACCTGGAGACTGCATGGTTTCGGAGTACATCGCGAAGCAGGTCAGGCGTAGCGTAGAAGATCATGCGCAGGATGGCCTGAAGACACTTGTGTCGCACAGAGGGGCCCGCCTACAAAGAGGATTGATTGATTGATTGGTGGTTGCTTTACGCCGTGTCGGCAGTATAGGCCATATTCACGGCGAGAAACCATTGCTTTTACATGTAAAAGCAGACAATTAATTATGTGCCAATAGGAACTCATTAAATTAGAAAGCTCACAATCATATATTTGTGGTCAAGGGAAACAAATTCCCATAGAAAAAGAAAAGTTTTATTAATAATTGATAGAATTTATTTAGTAAACTATATGAGGTGGTACAGTCCAGCTGCCCTCAAAAAGGCTAAAATGTTTTCTTGTTTTACTTTAGTAAAAAGGTCATGCATGATCTTTTTGACTTGACAAAGAGGAGGTACCTTGTATATTTGTGCATACTTACTTAGTTTCATTATTATCGTTGAAAGATGTGATATTGGCTCACAACAAACTAAAAATAATCCACCACTTATGAGGATTAACATATATGTCTCTACACAGGGGTGTGGGTGAAGTGATTTATGATTGGCCTATTTGAAAGCACTTCACACACGAAGAATTTCCGGTTATCAGGTCTGGCCAAAACATTTGTGCAAGGCACAGCGAAAGGGGGAAGAAAACAAGGCGAACAAAGGAAGAGATGGGGGAAGACATCATCAGGGAATGGACAGGCCTGGAGTTTGGCAAGTCCCAGAGGGCAGCGGAGAACAGGGAAAACTGGTTGAAAGTCATTTGTGGTGCCCCAACGACTCTCACAGTTAAGGGATTGATGATGATGATGGTGATGATGATGATGATGATAGATGATGAATTTTCCCGATGGCTACACATACGTAAAAAATGATGATTTACAATATTACATGGCACTAGTACCATTCGACAGAACAGAAAGAGCCAGAGATTCAATGTAACCCTTTTATTAAATAAACTCTTAAATAATGCCAATAACACATTCTTTATGGCGATATCATGTACAATAAATACCCAGTGGGCTGTCTAGCCGAATAAGAACTAATATCGAACTCTCGAGTCTGGGGCTAATCCAGTCCATTAAGCCTCTGGAACGCATATCAAATACAGCACAGATATTCATCTGAGAATCACCATGACCCAATATCCCACTCAGTCACATTATCGTGATGCCGAGCTAACCAGTCCTTGCCCTATCCTAGTAATGCCATGTACCAGCCTAGGTAGAGACAAGTATCAATTTTGTAAGTCATCGTTTGGACTCGGCTAAATACTACCATTTATCATATAAAAAAGTTGGTTAAACCAAAGTCGGTTAATCCAAACTATAGTTTAATTCAAACAAAATTGTCTGGCCCCAGGACACTTCCGGTACGGTTAAACCAAACTTTCATGTGATTATAAGGTCATCGGAGACCCCACCGTCTTTTTTATATGATAAATGGGAGTATTTTGCCGGGCCACCGACAAAAGTTTGGATTAACCGATCGTTTGGTTTAACCAGGCTTGGTTTAACGGGGTTATACTGTATATGAGACTGTCTCAAAAGGTGCTAAGCAATATGGGACAAAACTTTGTCCATTGTCATGATCAACATACTATCTGCTTATGCATTTGCTCAGAATAAACTGATTTGTTCTTTACATGGTGTTTCATAATCCCAATAAAATCCCTTAGAACTCCTGAACACGCATCAGACTCAGCATAGATAGTCACCGGACAAACCCGGTGATACCACAGGCGGTGGAGGAATGTAAAAGAAACATACTGACGAGCTGTAGACCTCATAGAGAACCCCAAAGAGCGTCTTGATAAAACCGGAAGCCAGGTCGCTGTTCTCCTGCAGGACATCTGCGCGCGAGTCGCTGCGCACGAGCCCGCCGCTGGCCGGTGTGGCAAGTGGGTTGGCCTTGCGTTGCACTGGCCGCGCAGTGCCCGTGTCCTCGTTAATCTGCTGCATCGCGTTGAAGTCTAGCGTGTAGGTGCGCCCCATGGTGGAGAGGCTCACGTCGTCATCACCCGTCTGGTAGGCAGTCTGTGGGGAAAGTGGAGCGTGTTGAAAAGTCAAAGTTTACACTCTGCATGGGTACTAGACAGACAATATACCTCCACTCTGTGGCTGCATGGGCTACTGATCCTCCTTATGCCCGCAATGTTTACACTCTGTGTGGGTACTAGAAAGATGATATATCGTCTTTGAGCTACTGAACCTACTGTATGGGCTATTGATCCTACTTACACAGTGACAGATTACGCTAAATGTGAGTACTAGACATACTAGGACGATATACCTCTACAATGCGGTTTTATGAGCTACTGATCCTACCAGGGATGAAAGTGGTCTCCGGGGAAAAAAGCGGAAATGCTGATATTCTCCCATAGGCTTAGCATTGTCAGGGAATCCCTGAAAATTCCCGGAAGTCAGGTTTCATAAATATTGGTATACGCTGATAGTGCTGCGCAGTTTGAAGCATGTATTGGTAGTATACGCTGCTAGTGCTGCGGCGTTTCCACCACATATCGGTATACGCTGATAGTGCTGCGGCGATAGAAGCATATAGTGTGGTGCTGCCACCTGGTGTTCACTGTGAGAACCAATATAGGTTGACTAGTATACGCTGCTAGTGCTGCGGCGTTTGCACCACATATTAGTCAAATAACGTATTGGTAGGTTGGGTGTTGGAGTTTTACGTCCTGGCAACATCTAAGGTCATATCAGGACGGGCACAATGTATTAGTATACACTCAAAGCTATTGGAAAAATCCCGGAAATCCGCGAAATCGCGGAGATCTTTCATCCCTGTCCTACTTACGCAGGGACATCTTACACTAAATGTGAGTACTAGACATACAAGGACGATATACCTCTGCAATGCAGCGTTATGGGCTACTGATCCTTCTTACGCAGGGACAGCTTACGCTAAATGTGAGTACTAGACACACAAGGATGCATACCTCCACCATGGAGTTTTATGGGCTACTGATCCTACTTACGCAGGGACAGCTTACGCTAAATGTGAGTACTAGACATACAAGGATGCATACCTCCACTATGGGGTTTTATGGGCTACTGATCCTACTTACGCAGGGACAGCTTACGCTAAATGTGAGTACTAGACATACAAGGATGCATACCTCCACTATGGGGTTTTATGGGCTACTGATCCTTCTTACGCAGGGACAGCTTACACTAAATGTGAGTACTAGACACACAAGGATGCATACCTCCACTATGGGGTTTTATGGGCTACTGATCCTACTTACGCAGGGACAGCTTACGCTAAATGTGAGGACTAGACATACAAGGATGACATACCTTGACTATGCAGCTTTATGGGCTACTGATTCTACTTACTTACTGACAGCTTACACTAAATGTGAGTCCTAGACAGACAAGGATAACATACCTCTACTATGCGGCTGTCTATGAGGCTGTACGGGTGCCACAGACCCCGGTCATCCCTCCACTGCCAAATTACTGCGTCTGTGTTGGTCATCGTGCCCTTGCGCAGCAGCGAGTCGATCACAAAGATACCGTCCGAGGGTAACTTAGGCATCAGCTCGCCAATCAGCGACACAATCTCATACAGTTCTTGAGGTGTCCGCGACACCAACTGCAATACACAAAATAGTCTCATTCTCATTCCAATGCACTGATAGGCATATTAATTGTACCCTACAGATTGTTTAAAAATATTTATCTCATTTATTGAAATCAGTCTGTGGAATTGTTTGATTGTAATTTATCCAAAATTCAAACCGCGAAATTGTTCATATCAGGGATATTGAATTGATACATTAATGCAGGATAGATCAATAAAATATAGGAAATGAACCATTTCGGTGATGGTTGTAATACAAATCCAGTCTGGCCCGACCCGGCTCAAAGGAGTATCAAGACAAGAAAACAGTGGCAAAATACTAATAAATTCTCTAGGCAATAATCTTTTTCTCCACACAAAAAAAATCATTAAAAAAAAACCATCAAGAAAACCCCCAATTCCTCCCCCTCCAGACAAAAAAAAACCCACGCACCGAATACAAGTAAAGTTGTTATTTTTCTTTCGACTCACCTCCATTCCTTGACTAGCACCATTTTCTGAAGCCCCCACCAGCAGGTAACAAAGTGTATCGGCAATATCTGAAACACATTCGCAACACATTAGAGACACCGCGACAATTCTTCTAACAGTAATACACATCTTCCAAGTTTATTGTCGTTGAGTACCTGGGTCGCGACTGAAGCTGGGACCAGGGCCGCGTTCAGGCTGTCTCAGAGGCCCCTCGGAGATGGCCATGACGTCATGCTAGTCTGAACGGCAAAAGCAGTTTGTTGTCTCGAAAATGGCCGCCCCCATAGGCGGCGGCCATTTGCAATGGAAAAGCTGCGCTGTCATTGGCTGAAACTACTGAATGTGGCGGCCATTTTCGAGGCGCCTTTCAGCTCCAGAATGAAAAGGGAGGCGTCTCCAAGACGTTGCCGAGACGCACCCTGAACGGAAATAGGCCAAAAAGCATCGCCGAGACGTCGCCTCCGAAACGGACCCTGAACGTGGCCCTGGTGCTTACACAACCAGTCGTGGGGAGGGTCATCCCTCTTAGCTCTAACTTTCATTAGAGGTATTTATTTTATTTGAGTCCGATTTCGAGTCTTGCTCATGACAAATTACTTTGCTTAAAGTTGCATAATCCGATTGTTTTGAATTTCTGCAATATTATATTAGCGAGATCGCTTATATCTAATTTACTTGAATTTGAAGTAACTTTCATTTTATAAGATAAACTTTTGGGATATTTGAAGTTAAAATTAAGTTTGGTATATGCAAACTGAAATGCTGGACAACATATGACTTGTATAATAGTTTTCGAGCGTAGCACAAGAATACAAAATTAATAAATAATCCGGTACTTAAGAAGGACATATAGGAACAAATCTAGATAAGTGTTTCGGTTTCGAAAATTAGTTTTTTCATCGGATTATTCAGCTCTAAATGTAATTTTATTTCATAGTTTTAATATTATCATAAATATACAAATTATATTTGTCTGTTTTTTGTGTTCACTCACTTTGCTTAAGTAGTACGACGGCGAGGTCTGGACACGACGCACACATGACGACGAGCATGCGTATCACCATGACGAAGGTTCCCGTACTCACCACGGGGGGCGCCACCACCAGCTGCAACGTCAACGACGGGAAACGCATGTCAATATTATACGGGGGGGTGGTCACCCACAAAAAAACACCCACAAAACAACAACAAACATAAATCCTACCGACAATTTATTTGTTATACATATATTTCCATTTGGAGTGTTAAATCGAAGAAGCCATATTTAGCGTATGTGTTCAAGAATTTAAAGCTGTTTCAGTTGTACTTATAGAGAAAGTCTATCCAACTGTGTAAGCTTTCCCTGGCATACGCCACTAACAGTCGAGGTCAACTAAAAGGTCACACCTTGACCTCAGAGGCTCTCAGCTCAGGCCTTAAATAACTCAGAGATGTTTGTTTGTTAGGGTTTAAATCCTAGTAACATCTAAGGTCATATCAGGACAGATACCGACTTGTGACATTACGCACTCATGGTAATTTTATAGTGCTGCCCCACTGGGAGACAAGATCACGGGTAACATGACCCAATATCCCACAGTCACATTATTCTGATACTGTGCTAACCAGTCCTTGCCATATCCTATAAATGCCGAGCGCCAGGCTAGGGCGACAAGTATCAATATAGTAAGTCATTGGATTGACTCGGCTGGGATTCGAACTCCCGACCTTCCGCACGGGAAGCCTGCACTCTTACCGATTTGGCCACCCCGTCCGGTTGACGGAGAAAAGGTTATTTCGAGATGTACAAACTACGACCCGCCATTATTCGCTTATGATAATAGTGTATCAGTAAAGTTGCGTGGGTCATGTTATTGCCCCTTTAAATACGCTATGAGTGGGAATTTGTATGGTGATGGGAGAGCAGCGCAGACTCACGAGCTGCTGGACACTGGAGAGTAGCCCGTGTGCGGCGATCTCCTTCAGGATCCGCTCGTCTGCCTGGAAATTGTCCACGAGCCGAGCGAAGCAGAGGCAGCAACTTTCCACCGACTTCTTGTCCTGCGGTAGCGAATCAAACAAACTGGGTCAATGTGGCTGCATGATTATAAAACAAAGGCGGTAGTTCTCCACTGACGTCTTGTCCTCCGGTAGCAAATCAAACATACCGGGTCAATGTTGATACACTATTTATTATAATAAAATAGACCGCTTAAACAAACAAGCCAGGCCAATGTAGCTGCATCATAAAGATGCAGACCTAGGCTCAAGGTGCAATATCAACGTCTAGAAATACTACTATTTAAATGATTCTTTACGAACATCGATGCTTACAAATATGAATAATAACTAGATTGAAATAGTAATTCAGAGTACCGTACAAAGAAAAACATAAAATCACTTCGTGACCAATATCAATATTAATAAACAGCACTAATGAATATTGAGGTTAAAATAGGAATTTAGGACCAATAGATACCAAAAAAAAAGATTTAAAAAATAGAAGGAAATCATAGTGGCATTTGATGGTTCTTTAACAAAAATCAAAATTGCAAGAAAGCACTAAATTGACACTCAGATATATTATATATACATGACAAAGTAGCTGACCGATTGACTGAGGCGCCCAGAGAGTAGTGCGAGCGACTCGCGTACATAGTGGAACTCGTCGCTGTTCATGTTCTGACAGCAGTTGGCGGTGATGGCGAGCGCTGCCCGCTGAGCGCTCATCGAGAAGAAGTCCAAATACATGAGTGAGGCCGCGATCCCACCCTAAACACAGCAACGCCAGTCTGTTAATACGGTACCACAAATTCCACACAGCTATATCAAACTATCACTAAACGAAAGCAATTATCTAGATTGTATTCTACACATCTAACTTAGATACTGGTGCACTGATTAAACATTTGTCGCAACACAGAAGGGAGTACTGAGGCAATTTAATAGAACCTCGTACTGCACAAACCTATGGTGTCAAAGTTTTGGCGTGCTTGCTCAAAATTAATTTTGCATGGTTGTACTTGAAATATCTCAGAAGTTGACCATTTAAAATAATAGTTACTTCAAACGAATGTAATGTAGATTATAATGATCAACCTAATATTTTTATCTCAGAAAATGACAGAAACTCAAAACCATCGGACTGTGCAACTTTAACACCACATGACAAAGCCGAAAGCTACAGAAAGATATCAATCTTTAACTTTAAGAATGGATCAATTAGACGGAAGGCGGAAGATCAATTGGAAAGGATGGCTGAAAAAGTAGGGCACTCGCTTCACATGCAGAAGATTGCAGATTCAATCCCTGGCCGAGTCAAATCAAAGACATATCAAAGTAATACATGCCACTACCATGCCTGGCCCTTGGCATTGTTAGGATAGAGCAAGGAGCTGAGGAATGAGAAAAAACTATTGTTTGCGAATGAAATTTCCCTCGGTTGAAGTTGCATAGTTCTATTGTTTTAAGATCCTAGAATTTTCTGAGATAAATATAGTTTGCTTTGTTTGTTTGTTGTCGTTTTACGTCCTAGCAACATCTAAGGTCATATCAGGACTGCGATAAATATAGTAGGTTAATAGTTATAATCTACCATACTTATCTTGATTTGTTTTTTTGTTGTTTTACATCCTAGCAACATCTAAGGTCATATCAGGACGGGTACGGACTTGTGACAGTGTGCACTCATGGTGACTTTATAGTGCTGGCCCCACTGGAAGACCAGGCCACCAGCACCATGACCTGATATCCCACTCAGTCACATTATCCTGACACTGAGCCAACCAGTCACTGCCCTATCCTAATAATTCCGAACGTCAGGCTAGGAGGCGACAAGTATTAATTTTTAAGTCATTCGTTTGATTCGACCAGGGTTTGAACCCACGACCTACCAACATGGGCGACGGATGCTCTAACTCATTCGGCCATCCCGTCTGATCTACTTAACTTAAAGTAACTTTAATTTCCGAGATATTTGAAGTGTAAACATGCACACTAAGTTTGATCAAAACTGTCTCCATAGGCTTCAATAGAAACGGGTTCTATTAAATTTATTTAGTATGACCTTCTACATAGCAACACATACTTAATAAGTGCACCAGTATCTAGGATGGATATGTAGGTTCAAATGTAGATACGGGTTTTGCTTCAGATATAACAAAATTATGCGAGACCGGATCGTCACAGCCATAAAGGATGCTGACATGCAGAAAACCCTGTTGAAGACTAACCATACCAACCAATGGGGAGCTTTCATGAGCCAGTTCTCTCGCTATACACTAGGTGGCAGCACCCGTTCCGGTGTGGCGTTTTCAGCACCCGGTCATGCTCAGCGGCCTGTCGTGGCTTCTGCGCATGCGCGGATTTTCGCACGTTGCGGCGAGCACTGCTATTTGTTTTGTTTACTGCTACGTTGTTAGCTGCTACGTTAATATCGCTTGGAATTTAAGGTTAATTTAATGAAATTTCATTATTTGAGTATGTAATTCTGTTAAATATGATCGCATTCAATAGATTTCGGCCTGATCGGACCCTAACACTGCCGGGCACCAGCTGAGCTTGTAGCCGGCGAGGCCACGGGTGTTTTGCATGTCTTAAAATCCGCGCATGCGCAGAAGCCACGACAGGCCGCTGAGCATGACCGGGCGCTGAAAATGCCACACCGGGTCCAAGTCGGCCATCATGGTTGGATAGAAGGGTGGTGGTGTGTGGTGGGGGTTTAGGGATGTGGTGGGGGTGTAGGTATGTGTGTGGTGGGGGTGTAGGTATGTGGTGGGGGTGTAGGTGTGTGGGTGGTGTAGGTGTGTGGTGGGGGTGTAGGTGTGCGGTGGGGTGTATGTGTGCGGTGGGGGTGTAGGAGTGTGGTGGGGGTTTAGGGATGTGGTGGGGTCTAGGTGTGTGGTATGTGTTTGGTGAGGGTGTAGGTGTGTGTGAGGTGTAGTGTGTGGTGGGGGTGTAGGGTGGTGGTGACGGCTCAGGTGTGTGGTGGGGGTGCAGGTTTGCGGTGGGGTGTAGGGTGTCGGTGGGGGTGTAGGTGTGTGTGGTGTAGGTGTGTGGTGGGGGTGGACGGTGTGTGTGGTGGGGGTGTAGGTGGTTTGTGGTGGAGGTGTAGGGTTGTCTTGCAGAGCGGCACCTCACAATCTTTAGCATCCCTAAACCCCCACCACACACCTACACCCCACCACACCCCTAAACCCCACACACACTAACCCCCTACACCCTCACACACACCTAACCCCACACCTTACACCCCAACCACACACCTACACCTCCACCACACACTTACAGCCCCACCACACATCTACACCCTCACCACCCACACACCACACCTACACCCCCACCACACACCTAAACCCTCACCACACACCATACACATCCACCACACACACCTACACCACCACCACACACCACCACACACACCTACACCACCAAACACATACCACACACCTACACCCCCACCACATCCCTAAACCCCCACCACACACCTACACCCCCACCACACACCTACACCCACCACACACCTACACCACACACCTACACCCCCACCACACACCACACACCTAAACCCCCACCACACACACCTACAGCCCCACCACACACCTACACCCCACCACACCATACCACACCCCACCACATCCATAAACCCCCACCACACACCTACACCCCCCCACACAGCTACACCCACCACACACGTACACCACACCCCTAAACCCTCACCACACACCTACACCCCCACCACACAGCTAATCCCCATGCACCCCCACCACATACACCAAAATTCTCACACTTGATAGAAGGAACTGCTTCTATTCAACCAAAGCATTACAGAGAGCGGCATCGTGCGCCATCTGACGAGAGACTCATGCAAACTGAAAGGTCCTCATTGCTACACCAACACTACAACTGGCCAGCATTGAAAACAAGCCTGGGTACCCGGGCTTATTATGCTATGGACAGTATAAATACAGCCTCAATAAAAAAAAAAAAAGAGAAAAAAAAGGAAGAAAATTGGAAGCTTTTAGTGAACTATGCAACAACACATGTAAAATAAAATTTTAAATCATTATCGGCGTGCATACATATTCGAAATGGTTTTAGAAAAGATGAGGCGAATAAATGATCTGTTTGTTTGAGTTATGTCCTGGCAACATTTAAGGTCATATGAAAATGGATACTGACTTGTGACAGTGCGCACTCATGGCGACTTTATAGTGCTACCCCACTAGGAGATCAAGTCACTGGCACCTTGACCTAATTTCCCATACCGTCACATTACCCTGATATTGTGCTAACCAGTCATTGCCCCATACTAGTAATGCCGAGTGCCAGGTTAGGTAACGACAAGTATCAATTTTGTGAGTCATTGGTTTGACTCACTCGGGAATCGAACACCCGACCTTAGTCTGTATAATGATATACAAAATGTACAAGTGTTTATCCCAAATTGCCATGAGGACATTTCACTGCGGAAAGCTTTCATTCTAAGCTGGACTTACCGCTTGTAGGATCGCCTTGCTGTGCCGACGGGACAACATCTCGAGAGCCTGCAGTGATTGTTCAGCCACGTCCATGCACTGGATCACCTGCAGCTGTAGAGGGTAGGGGGCGGTGAGAGGGCAGGGTTTAACAAATAATTTATTGATGATTCATAACGCAGGCACGTGGAATGTTTACATATATCACGGATGAAAGTGGTCTCAGGCCAAAAAAGTGGAAATCTATGTTTATGGAAAGGTTACCTATAAGCCGATGGTAGATTTCCGCGAAAACACGTATATTCTCCCATAGGCTTAGCACTGTCAGGGATTTGCGGAAAATTCAGGTTTCATACATATTAGTATACACCGATAGTGTTGTGGCATTGGAGAACATATTAGCATAAGCTGATAGTGCTGCGGCACTTGAACAATGTCTTAGTATACACTGACACTGACAGTGCTGCGGGATTGTAGTACAGTCAAATTCAAAATCCGCGAAGTCGCAGAGATCTTTCATCCCTGATGTATACATAAAGGGACATATTTTAGGTAAAGATTTCAACTGCTGATTTTTTTATAACGATCTATTTTGCATAAGTATGAACCGTAACTTAATGTAACTCAAAAAAGATTTTATTGAAGAAAAATAGATTGTGTCTTAAAAAAAAGTTGAAAAAAAACCATCTGGGTAGATGCATGGTATTGATATGTAATTTAAAAATATTTTCACTGAGCACAAAAACATGAGCAAATTTTGGATACATTTTGTGGGATAGATTAAATATATGTAGTATTACTAACATATGTAACACACAGAAACAACAATTATTTGACTACTTACCCCCCCCCCCCCCCAAAAGTAAAAATCATTAACAATGTAACATGGAAATCAAATATGTGGTACAGTTTCTGAGAATGATCCATATGTAGAACTAATGCAAGAGCCGGTATGGTTGGAAGTGTCGAGTACAGATTAAAGGAGCCAGTATAATTAGACCAAGCACTTTAACAGTACGACACACACAGGACTTGGGAAACAGCCTGGGTGGACAGAATGCCACACTGCACACCTGCAGCCGGGAGTTGCAGATGCACTGTTGCTCAGCCGCTGCATTACGTGAGGTATAAACTACTTATGCAAATGTTATTCATGTATGTAATTCTCCAGCTTTCTTATTATGTTCCTATTACCTGCATCTACCCTGTAACCTCCTTGGGTTACTGGAGGTGGGGGTGCAACCTGGATGGAGAGCTGGAGGTCTGCCCTCAAGCAGCTCCCCTAATTCCCCTCATGCCCGTCAGGTGGCGCCTCACCCCACTACCATCTGCCCATTTCGCCTCAGATTCTAATTTGTTATGGAAGGAATTAATAATACAGCTGGGTACGCTAGATTAAAATTGCATAGTCCGATGATATTGAGATTTTATCATTGTTAAAATCTATTTAACTTTAGCTTCAAGAAACCTTTATTTTAAATGGCAATTTTTTTTTTAATATAAAGATTTGATGTCCAAGCATGCCAAATTAATTTTGGCAAGCACGCCAAAACTCATAACACCATATATTTCTGCAGTAACACTAACAGGTTCTATTAAATTGACCATTGTATGTGGCATAAATGCTTAATGAGTGCATCAGTATCTAAGTTAGACAAGATAGAATCAAATTTAGGTTCGTGGTTTGGCTTTCATCGGACTATGCAGTATGGTGACAGTACAGTGTTGGGACAGGGGGGCAGGGTTAAGCACCGCCTGAGGTGGTTGCACAAGTAGGATGACTGGGATGGGGCGGGGCAGGAAAGGTAGAGTGTCAAGTACATCACAGCTGGGCACGGTTAGATTAAGTATGGTGGCAGTACAGTGTTGGGACAGGGTGGCAGGGTTAAGCACTGGCTTAACCTGAGGTGGGTGCGCAAGTAGGATGACTGGGATGAGGCGGGGTGGGAAAGGTAGAGTGTCAAGTACAACACAGCTGGCCACGGTTAGATTAAGTATGTTGCAGCACATTGTTGGGACAGGCTGGCAGGGTTAAGCACTGGCTTAACCTGAGGTGGGTGCGCAAGTAGGATGACTGGGATGGGGCGGGGCGGGAAAGGTAGAGTGTCAAGTACAACACAGCTGGCCATGGTTAGATTAAGTATGGTGGCAGTACAGTGTTGGGACAGGGTTAAGCACTGGCTTAACCTGAGGTGGTGGAAATGGTGGTGGTGATTGAGATGATGATGTTGTTGATGATGATGATTTATTGAGCGTGATTATACATTCCAGCAAACTCTAAGGTGATCGCAAGATGGGAGGTGGTGGAAATGGTGGTGGTGGTGGTGATTGAGATGATGATGATGTTGTTGATGATGATTTATTGAGCGTGATTATACATTCCAGCAAACTCTAAGCTCATTGCAAGATGGGAGGTGGTGGAAATGGTGGTGGTGGTGGTGATTGAGATGTTAATGATGATGATGATGATGAATTGAGCGTGATTATACGTTCCAGCAAACTCTAAGGTCATCGCAAGATGGGCAGTGGTGGTAATGATAATGATGATAATGATTTATTGGTCTGGCTTATACGTTCTAGCAACCTCTAAGGTCATATCAAGATGGGCAGTGGTGGTTTATTGGTCAGGGTTATATGGATGAGTAATGGTGATGATGATGACGATGATTTGGTTCTAGCAACCTTCAAGGTCATATCAGGATTTAGGTAGTGGTTGCAATGGTGGCGGCGATTGGTGATGATTATTATTATGCTCTAGTAACCTCTAAGGTCATCTCAGGATGGGTGGTTATGATTCTGATGGTGGTAATGGTGATAATGGTGATAATGATGCTGCTGTTCATTACCATCTTCATTATCTTTATCGTCTGTTAAAGATAATAAGTTAACAAGGTTTCGCGAGAATTTATTGCTGCGGTTACCTTTTCCAAGAAGACGGGCACTGCGTCGACGACGACAGCAGACGAGCGGGGCAGCGCCTCCATCATGTAGGTGAGGGCACGACAGGCATGGTGCATCATGTCGAAGTTGTGATCCATCTGAAGCAGCGTAATCAGTGCCGGCACCACCTGCTTCACTGGGAAGCCAGCCAGCGTGTCCTCGTTACCCATCACCAGCAGCTGCAAGGCAAGCACACAGGGAAATGGTTGAAGTGGGAGAATACTACGGGGCCAGGTAACAGTCGGAATCAACAGTGTAATGTTGGAGCACCAACCACCTGCTTAACACACGGAGAAATGGTTGAAGTGGGAGAATACTAGGGTGCCAGGTAACAGTCGGAACCATTAGTGTAATGTTGGAACACCCACTGCCTGCCTAACACATGGGGAAATGGTTGAAGTGGGAGAATACTATGGCGCCAGGTAACAGTCGGAATCAACAGTGTAATGGAGCGCCAACCGGTTGCTTAACACACACAGAAATGATTCAAGTGGGAGAATACTATGGTACCAGGTAACAGTCGGAACCATTAGTGTAATGTTGGAACACCCACCGCCTGCTTAACACACGGGGAAATGGTTGAAGTGGGAGAATACTAGGGCGCCAGGTAACAGTCAGAACCGACAGTGTAATGTTGGAGCACCAACCACCTGCTTAACACATGGAGAAATGGCTGAAGTGGGAGAATACTAGGACACCAGGTAACAGTCGGAACCATCAGTGTATTGTTGGAACCGCCTGTTTAACACAAGGGGAAATGGTTGAAGTGGGAGAATACTACGGCGCCAGGTAACAGTCGGAACCTGCAGTGTAATGTTGGAGCACCCACCGCCTGCTTAACACGAGGGGAAATGGTTGAAGTGGGAGAATACTACGCTGCCTTGTAACAGTCGGAACCAGCAGTGTATAAGCTCAAGATGTGACCCGACATGCTGGGTCACAGCTTCAGTCCTTCCTGAGGGACCAGCGGAACTAGGAACACACACATTTCACATGCTGTGTGACGGTATGGCGCACTACGCAGTGCAACAGTTTCATAGCTGTCAATATTTGAAAATGGGAAAGCGTAATCTTTTTCACGCGAATTGCGACATATTGCATGAATCGTGACATATTGCGTGAATTGACACATATTGTACACACAGCACTAGTAAACTGCTAAGAGTTTTGGTAGGGGCAAAAATCAGTCTTCGTTTTAGTGACAAATGAAAAAATACAGTCAGACCTGCCAAAATTAATTTTGGGATGTTTTGAATTTAAATATCTCTAAACTTATTTAATGGGCCAAGTGGAAAAAGGTGGATTTACCATAGTGTTTCAGAGTATGGGCATAATGACATAATGAAAGACAGAAAATTGTAATGATTCCGCAGAAATCGTAATAGTTGGCTACTCTGACATATGTATTGTATATATGTGTGTATGTTATATATACTCATATATTACACACATACAGAGACTGCTTTCATTACTTGACTGCCGCTCTCCATTTAGCTCTCTGTTGTGAGAGTGATGTCAATGAGTCGGTCTTAATGTACATTTCATGAAAGCTGCCTGCAAAAGTGTTACAGTGCTGCTGGCTTTTGCAAGTTACCAGCGGCACTCTCAGGGAGCAAATAGAGGTTTCACACCGACAAGAACATGTCCAGACAGGCGCAAAACTATTTGTCCCTGCAGTGGCTGGTCGGGAGATGTTGGGAGTTCCATACATCATGATGCATATTATATATAACTGTGGAAAAAAGCGAATTTCCGTAATGTTTCAGTACACGGGCATAATTGCGTAATGAAGGGCATAAAATGGTATTGATTCGGCAGAAATCGTAATGGTTGGCAGCTCTCCAGTTTAACAAAGTCGAGGACCAGCAGTGCTTTCAAAACGAGCCGATGCATGCCGCCAGCATCGTCCACACGCTCATCTGCGACTTGTACTTTTCCCCACAACATAGACTGTCCTATACAGAGGCACCGCATCTGAAAATTCTACTTCTACTTCTACAATTCCCACTCCTATTTCACACCTTTTTGAAAGAACTGACCAGCATTGTGCTTCCAAGGACCAGAGGAGTCTACCCGCAGAGGCACCTGGGTGCACAGTTCTCCACTATAGACCAGGTGTCCAAGAAAATAAAAACTTTTGCACATCTGGGATAACCAGTTCAACTGGTATTTATAGTCTCTGTCTCTCTCGTGTTTTACATCCTAGCAACATCTAAGGTCGTATCAGGACAGGCATCGATTTGTAACAGTGCACACTCATGGTGACTTGATAGTGCTGTTCCGCTTCAAAGTCCAGGCCACCAGCACCACGAGCCGATACCCCATCACAGTCACATTATCCTGATTCTGTGCTAACCAGTTCTTGTCCTATCCTATTAATGCAGAGCGCAAGGCTAGGTAGCAATAAGTATCAATTTTATAAGCGACTGGTTTGACGCGGCTGGGATTCAAACTCCGACCGTCCACAATGGAAGCCTGCGCTCTACCAATTCGACCACCACATCCGATCCAGTGTCAGGATAAACCAGTTGACCACCACTTAATGCACTGTTAATGTGCTACCCCACTGGGAGATCAGGCGCAACCCGGATCCCCATCTTCTAAGCTCTAACCTGGATCCTCACACCTACCGCTTACAGAGTTCCTGTCTTCTAAGCTCTAACCTGGATCCTCAAACCTGCTGCTTACAGAGTTCCCGTCTTCTAAGCTCTAACCTGGATCCTCAAACCTGCCGCTTACAGAGTTCCCGTCTTCTAAGCTCTAACCTGGATCCTCAAACCTACCGCTTACAGAGTTCCCGTCTTCTAAGCTCTAACCTGGATCCTCAAACCTGCTGCTTACAGAGTTCCCGTCTTCTAAGCTCTAACCTGGATCCTCAAACCTACCACTTACAGAGTTCCCATCTTCTAAGCTCTAACCTGGATCCTCAAACCTACCGCTTACAGAGTTCCCGTCTTCTAAGCTCTAACCTGGATCCTCAAACCTGCCGCTTACAGAGTTCCCATCTTCTAAGCTCTAACCTGGATCCTCAAACCTACTGCTTACAGAGTTTCCGTCTTCTAAGCTCTAAGCTGGATCCTCAAACCTACCGCTTACAGAGTTCCCATCTTCTAAGCTCTAACCTGGATCCTCAAACCTGCCGCTTACAGAGTTCCCGTCTTCTAAGCTCTAACCTGGATCCCCAAACCTGCCGCTTACAGAGTTCCCGTCTTCTAAGCTCTAACCTGGATCCTCAAACCTACCACTTACAGAGTTCCCATCTTCTAAGCTCTAAGCTGGATCCTCAAACCTGCCGCTTACAGAGTTCCCATCTTCTAAGCTTTAACCTGGATCCTCAAACCTGCCGCTTACAGAGTTCCCATCTTCTAAGCTCTAACCTGGATCCTCAAACCTACTGCTTACAGAGTTCCCGTCTTCTAAGCTCTAACCTGGATCCTCAAACCTGCTGCTTACAGAGTTCCCATCTTCTAAGCTCTAACCTGGATCCTCAAACCTGCTGCTTACAGAGTTCCCATCTTCTAAGCTCTAACCTGGATCCTCAAATCTGCCGCTTACAGAGTTCCCGTCTTCCCCTCAAAATTAATTCAAACTAAAGTAAGCTAGATTATAACCATTAACCTATTATATTTATCTAAAAGGGTGACAGAGAAACTCAAAGCCATCGGAGTATGCAACATAACCTCTATAACCGGGACCCCCACACCCTGCACCCCAGCCCCACCATTAAAGTCGCATAGTCCGAAGCATTACCTTTTTAAAACGAAAACACTCACCTAGATTTGATTCAACATATCTAATTTAGATACTGATACACTTATTAATCATTTATTGCCACAGGGAATACTGAGTCAATTTTAATTTTAATAGAACCTGTTACTGCAGAAACCTATGGTGTCACACTTTTGGCGTGCTTGTCAAAATTAAATTTGGCATGTTTACGCTTCAAATAGCTCCATAGTTAACCATTTAAAATCAAAGTTACCAGAAAATAAAGTAAGGTAGGTTATGACAATCAATTTGACATATTTATCACAGAAAAAAGGCCGAAACTGAAAACCATAGGACTATACAACTTTGAACAATTCCAATTCACAGCCCTGCCGCTCTGTTCTGTATGTATTCTATATGGCATGCGTGTCCTCATTATCAACTAACACCACGGGGGGCGTTGACCAAACACCCTTGAAGTAAATTACAAAATAGCTCGAGCTATTTCTGACGATCATCGGCAATCTGTGACGCTCAGAATGCCGACAAGCCCCAGTGTAGGGGTTAACAGGGTGTGTCGCACTATATAAATACATACACAATCGGTGGCGGCCCTTTGTTCTGTGGCTTCTCTTTATGACTATTGTTAACCCAATGACTATTGTTATTACTAAACACCAGGGATGAAAGTGGTCTATGCCAACGGTGAAGTTATTTGTAAACCTGCGACAAATTTCTGTTAAAATGCGGATATTCTCTCATAGGCTTAGCACTGTCAGGGAATCCCGGAAAATTCCTGGAAGTTAGGTTTAATACATATTGGTGAACACTAATAGTACTGCGGCATTGGAACAACGTATTAGCATACCCGGATAGTGTTGTTACATTTGAACATGTTAGCATACACTGATAATGCTGTGGGATTGCAGTACAGTAAAAATCGCAAGAATCCGCGAAATCGTTGAAATACTCATCAACCTAGAGACGCAGGCTGACCCAACCCCCTCCCACCACAGCGTCCCTGTCACGCCTGGCAAAGACGGACTGTTGTCAGTGTGTGTTGACCCTGGTTGAGAGGATGCTGCTCACAGATTACATTGTCAGCCACTGTCTGAGTCATATGACCAATCGGCTAACCGTCAGTGCTGTTGATGGCTGGTTCTCGGAGGGGAGGGGAGTGGGGGAGGGGAGGGGGAGGGGAGGGGAGGGGAGGGGAAGGGGAGGGTGGAGGGGAGGGGAGGGGAGGGAGGGGAGGGGAGGGGGGGGGGAGGGGGGGAGGGAGGGGAGGGGAGGGGGGAGGGGAGGGGAGGGAGGGGGAGGGGAGGGGAGGGGAGGGGAGGGGAGGGGAAGGGGAGGGGAGGGGAGGATGGGAGGGGAAATGGAGGGGGGAGGGGGAGGGGGGAGGGGGGGGAGGGGGAGGGAAGGGGAGGGGAAGGGGAGGGAAGGGGAAGGGGAGGGGAAGGGGAAGGGGAAGGGGAAGGGGAGGGGAAGGGGAGGGGAAGGGAGGAGAGAGGAGAGAGAAGAGATGAGAAGTGGGAAGTGAGAGGAGGGAAGTGAGAGGAGGGGAGAGGAGAGGAGAGAGGAGAGGAGAGGAGAGAGGAGAGAGGAGAGAGGAGAGAGGAGAGCGGGGAGAGGAGAGAGGAGAGAGGAGAGAGGAGAGAGGAGAGAGGAGAGGAGACAGACCAGACGGGATGGCCGAATGAGTTGAGCGTCCGTCTCCTGTTTTGGTGGAGTGTGGTATTCGAACCCACAAGTTCAAACCCTGGTCAAGTCAAACCAATGACATACAAAATTATACTTGTCACTTCCTAGCCAGGCGCTCGGCATTATTAGGATAGGGCAAGGACTGGTTGGCTCAGCATCAGGATAATGTGACTGAATGGGATATCAGGTCATGGTGCCAGTGGCCTGGTCTCCCAGTGGGGCAGCACTATAAAACACCATGACTGCGCACTGTGACAAGTCGATACCAACCCAGATATAACCTTAGATGTTGCCAGGACTTAATTCCAACAACCGACCCACCTACTGGAGACCTTTCAACCCTAAGTTCTTGGAGGAGGTCCGACAAAGACAGTCCAGCTTCTCACCCTGACAGGCGTGTGCAGTGAATGGTCTACGTTATAGGATTTAACCTTGTCGGACCGGTTGGAGACCCGACAGTGGGCGGGGCGCTGACGGAGAGAGGGCGGGGAAGGGGGGAGGGCAGGGCAGGAAGGGTTCCACTGCTCATCCTCATTATTCACCCTTCACCACGAGCAAAGTGACAGCTCCCCAGACCCATAGAAAATAGACGATTTCCATGGCCAACCAGCCCACTGACGGCAGTGGCAAGGTATCTTAAGTTGGATATGTGGAATAAAACCTAGATAAGTGTTTTGGTTCAGAAAATGTGATGCTTTCATCGAACTGTGCAGCTTTAGCTAACAACTCTAGCCCCATAACTAACCCACATAACTTGTCAACATGGCGTTAGCCCCCCCCCTCCTCGTTAACCCTGATATGAAGCAGGTTAGCTTAGCCTAGGCTACGGTCGGCGGCTAACGCTGGCAGGGCTTCTTGCATACGGATTCTCCACAGCTAACCGTGGGATCCCCACCAAAACTCGGTTAGGGCGCTAGCACCTCTTCATGCATACGGCCCCAGCATATTACTCCTACAGCCCCCCCCCCCCCCCATACCGTCGCCTCCTCTCTAACAACTGCATTCATCTACATTGCCACACCCCAGCACATTACTTCTACAGCCCCCCCCCCCCCCCCTATTCCGTCGCCTCCCCTCTATCTTTACGAACCACAGCACCCTACTACATTGCCACCCAAGTACACGGCTCCTACAGCACCCCCCTGCCCCCTGCCGCATCCCCTCTATCTTTACAAACCACTCCACCCAACTACATTGCCACCCCAGTACATTGCTCCTACAGCTTCTCCACTGTCCCTCCTCCTCCGTATCCCCGCTATCTTTCCAAACCATTGCATCCAACTACAATGCCACCCCAGCACATTGCTCCTGCTGTTTCTCCACCCCATCCCCTCCCTGCCACCTGCCCTCTATCTTTACAAACCACAGCATCCAACTACATTATCACCCCAGTACATTTCTCCTACAGCCCCCCCCACCCCACCGCAATCACCCATGCCCCTACGGGGTAGCCTCTGTTTCATTTGGCTAATGTAATCGGTGAATGGGGAGTAGGGAGGCTGGGCAGGTCGGCCGGCCAGCCGACGAGGATAGAGTAAAAGTAGGTGTGTGCTCACAGGCCAATCTGTAAGTGAGCCGTGGGCCACGGCCCATATGTTAACCCGCTTTCTCTGGGGGGTTGGGGTGGGGTGGGGCAGGGCGGGGGATGCTCTGCCAATAGACTTGAGAATAAACGTTGAACAACTCGGCGCCTCTCTATCATCCCGATGGAATGGCCGAATGAATTGAGTGTCAATCTCCCCTTTTGGTAGATCATGGTACTCGAACCCATGGGTTCGAATCCTGGTCGAGTCAGACCAATGAGTTAGAAATTGATACTTGATGCTTCCTAGCCTGGCACTTGGCAAGGACTGGTTGGCTCAGTGTCAGGATAATGTAACTGAGTGGGATATCAGGTCATGGTGCTGGTGGCCTGGTCTCCCAGTGGGGCAGCACTATAAAAGTCACCAGGAGTGTGCACTGTCGCAAGTCGGTACCCATCCTGACATGACCTTAGATGTTGCCAGAAAGCAAACCTCCAACAACCAACCAACTCTATCATTCCGAGGAGCTCGGCGCGCCCAGCCGTGTGTGCAGGGGACAATGGATTGTGTGGAAATTATAATATATCCATATGGCACACCTTAGAGATCAGTACTTGTTTCATTTCAAATTTCTTCGTGCATACTATGGCTACAAAGGGAAAGGAACCCCACCCACATTATAATATTAATAATCTTTATCGAGGACAATTTATATAGCCAATTTTAAGAACGACTAAGACAGAAATAAATGAATTTTTATATGCATAATTTAAATATTTTTTGTGTTTAAACATCATATGTAATGTGGTTAGATGAACAATTTTTTGCGGATAGCTATATTTATTCATCTGCAAAAAGAACAAAATATTCAGCTTTTCGCGGACTGGTCGAGATTCTGTGCGGAACAGTGGAATCAGAGCCTGAAAATCACTTAACAAATATATATACAAACAATTTTGAAGTGCACTATGAAATTAAAAACAATAAAAATCAGCTAAACCCGCAACCATTTATTCTCATGCGGTGGCTCATTAGTAAATGGTGTTTATGGAAGACACTTGGAAATCAAAAATGAGCAGGGGACTGCAGTCTTAATGGATATCGTGTAAACCCATGTGTGCTCGGGGGAGGGGAAGGGGAGGAAATGGGGAGGGGGGAGGGGAGGGAAATGGGGAGGGGGGAGGAGGAGGAAGAGGAGGAAGAGGAGGAGGAAGAGGAGGAGGGCTGAGGATATGGGGACGGAGAGGGGGCGGAAAGGGAGAGGGGGCGGAGAGGGAGAGGCGGAGACGGGGCGGAGAGGGGGCGGAGAGGGAGAGGGGTGCAGTGGTAGGAGAGAACAATAAGACAAACTTCGGGGGTGGGGGATTACTGCTTCTTGTGCTCAAGGCAATGAATCCTACACTGCTCCCGGGTACTGACAAGTCACCGGCCATCTTGGGTTAAAAGGGTGCGGGAGGACTGAGGATGAGGATGAGGATGAGGATAGGGGCAACTCAAGTTGTGATGGGATGAGGATAGGGGCAACTCAAGTTGTGATGGCGAAGAAACAAGAGTGCACTTTGACGCAGGAACCGTGGATACCGGGTCTATTAGCTATTCCCTAGGGCTTACTCCACACATCGGGATTGCTGGGCAATAGGCATATTCACACCAAACCCTGATTTAACTTAAATCAAGCGGTTTGATATATTCTTCACATACTCATCTTTCATAGCACATCAGTTTCGGTGCAGAACTTGTGAATCTATGTAGATTAACAGACTTTAAAAGGTTGAATTTGGAGCGGATCCACATATCGACTGTAGCCATCAATTGTGTCTTCTTCTAGTTCAGCAAATACACATTATTATAGATCAAGACTGCTCCCTGGAAGCGGTACCTTTAAACATGGCGGATTTATGTCATGGACTATATTGATTCAGACTCCTTTAGTGTCATTATGTCTTGATAATATACGACAGGGACACTCTAAAAACAAATTCAAGGTATGGTTGTGGTTGCTTTCATTTGGCTAGCACAAAGATTGATCGCCGAACCTGGGGATAGCTCCCATGACCAACCTGCCTGCCGCACATGAAGTGGGCGCTCTAAGCACCCAGCTATCCCACCCAGACAACCTTACAGTGATGCTATCTTGTCAGTGCACCAACACACACCCAACAGGAGTGTCATAAAGCTAGCACGCCAATAGCTTTTGTGGGCCAATAGCCAAGACGGTCAATGGAAGGGGGGGGGGGGGGGGTAAGAAGGAAGGTTGTGTTGGTTGTCGGAGAGAAAACCTTGGATTTAAGCTAAGATTCCATATACACCATATGCGGTTGCGACAAAAAATGGGAAAGCATGTGAATGCACAGTGGTGCTTCCTCCATATGTCCGGTTGCGAATGCGAATGCGAATGCGTGGATGGTAAAGTGGACCGCTCAATGGACCGATGG